>BOPP01000194.1:1867444-1911065 GCA_017312745.1 Gryllus bimaculatus | reverse complement strand
TCCACGCGCCCCGCCGCCTCGCTGCTTTGGCGCCCGTCTTGGGTCCTTTCCCCATCCCCGTAACGTCGCCCGGGGCCTACCTCCGATCCTGCACCTTGCACCCCCGCCTCGCTACCTTCGCCCACACGCCACCTCGCCCGCCCCCGTGCCCCGCACCCTAGTCACCGCTCCCGCCTCAGCCCCGTTCCCGCCTCGCCGCCCGGGACCCATCTCCGATCCAATGCTTTGCACCCCATGGCCGTTGTGGAGGAAAATATCGATGTGTTAAGAACATCGTTGTTTTTTGCCATCCCTACCTGAAGCGTCACGGGGAAACCCGTTGCGCCTGGCTGCGACCGACGCGACGGCGCGGCGTGGCGTGGCGCTCCCTGCTGCTGCGACTCGGGAAGTTTCTTTTATCTTTCTCTTCAGACACTTTAGGGTCAAGTAGTTCTGGTAATATCATTTGGATTACGTTTGGTCAATATTTTATCATTAGCAATGTGTCTTATTTGCCTTTCGAATATTAACAATCAAGATGATCGTAACATGCTCCAAACTGAATTTGTTCACCGGATAGTATTTCCAATATCGCAAAAATATACAGCACTATACTTTCGACTATAGACGATGTAGGCAGACATAGATTTTTAATATACTTTTTTTTATTAAAATTGTACATTAGCTCAGAAATATGTAAAATTATTTCTAAGAACTGTATTTAAAAATATTTCAAATGAGACAACAAAATATAAGAATAAATTATATTGCGATTGCATTTTATTTAATTGTCGTACAAAAATGTATATCGAAAATTATTTTCAATTACGTTATATGTATATTTTTAATTCAATATTACTTGTTTCATTTTAAAAGTTTTGTTGTATTTTCATTTTAATTTTGATTACTAATGATCAATATTCCATTCTTTAAGAGGGCCTAGTAGTCCGGTGATTCGTAGGACCCCTTTAAGGTATTAATATCACACTCAATAGAATCACAGCAGTGGGAATGAAATCTCTACGCAGGATAGAAGGGAAAACAAGAAGAGATCGTATAAGAAATAATACTATTTGAGAGGAACTAAAAGTTACAAAATGGGAAACATATATACAGAATATAAGCCAAAGGAGTGGAGCTACACTAGGGGAGAAGAAGGGCAAGACATAAGACAAATGGAGAACCCGACGCTGAGAGGCACCAGGGGAAGAAGAAGAAGAATCCCACAGCTATGTGGATACGGTATGTTCATGGGAATGTTCTCGGTGTCAGGGTGACGCCACGTCCGTGGCCGAGACGCCAACGTTTCAACCAACACCTCTTAGTCCTCAGGGCTTGCGTGCACCATATTGGTGGGCGCTCCTGGCGCACATAAGCTCTGGAGAAGACCCCGATGAGGTCGAAACGTCGGCATCCCCGCCGCCGACGCGACAGCCGAGGGCTTTCTCACAACTCCGGCAGCGGGAGGCTACGATTTCACTTAGATTATTTCACGCTATACTGAGTATTGTGAGGTGTCATACCGCGAGTATTGTGAAACTCCGTCTTTACTTGTAGCATAATCCAGCTCACGTTCTCGCTGAGTCGCAGAGTGTGTGCTGCGAGTGTCTCGGCGCGAAGCCTCGGCGGCCGAATCCCCAGGAGGCCTTGGCGCGAGCTGCCCAAGGCCTCCCCCTCCCCCTGCCACGGGTCGGTCGGCGGCGCCAGCGTGTGCGCGGGCGGAGGCGCCATTTGCATGTGTATGCGCCCGCCCGCGGCACGCGATGCGCCCGCCCGCCTGCTCGCCCGCCCGCCGGGCGAAGACGCCCACAAAGCGGCGCCGCCGCGGGAATTAATTAACGGCCGCACGGCGCAGGCGGCGCCGCGCGGGAGGGCCGGGGGCGGCGGCGGAAGAGGTGGTCGCGGGTGCGATGACGGCGATGGCGGCAGAAGCGCTTGCAGCGGCGGGGCGGCGGCAAGGAAGTCCTTGTAAGGTAGGGGCGGGCAGGCGAGAGTGGGGGTGGCGACAGAGAGAGCAGAGGGGGTGCTGTGGCGAATGGTTGATTGATTGTTAGTGATATCGGGTGCGTCAACTGACAAGGGCATTAGTCCCGTAAGCGTTGTACATGTTTTTTCCTCAGGAATTTGCGGTCATCTTCCCCTTCTGGATGGCGAGATCCGGCGCTGACCTACCGTCATCTAGTGGGACTGCTCCCAACCACGTGTCTCCTACGAGCGGGGCACCGCCCCATGTTGGAAAAGGTTTAAGCTGCGACCGGTCTCCAACCATGTATGGTAGTATAGTTCATGTTAGTGTAAGTGTGTGTACGTAAGGGGTGAGGATATGACAAGTAAGAGGAAGGAAAGATCCTGTGAGGTCAGTGGCCCGTTTGTTAGGATACTGCTACGTTATTCGCCTGGTGTTGATCGCAGAAATCACGGAAAACTACCGATTAGAGCAACTGACATACATAATTCTCCAAACGGCGACTGAATTCGACCTAGCTGATAAACTAGTGTCGAAAAAACCTGCCACCGCTGGGACTCGGACCTAGGACCTCCCGGTCATGTAATATCAGTTGATGCCTTCATCCACCTCTTCCGGTTGATGTGCCGAAGAAAGTAGCTGCGGAGTCGGGCAGCCGGAGGCGAGGGCGGTGGTAGCGCGAATGAGGTGAACGAAGCAGCTACGACCCGGCGGCAAAAGCTGTTATGGGGAACTGGGGGCAGTAGGCGGTTATGTGGCGGCTGCGAGGGCACAGAGGCGAAAGAAGCGATCCTGATGGCCGTGAAGACACGGGCGAAGGAAGAGTTTGTGGTGCGGCTGTGAGGACGGCGACGGGCAGACGAAGGCCGGGGCGGCAATAGTGAGGCCGGGAGCGGTGCGGAGGAGAAATTCTGGTCTGTGGAGCGGCAGAGTCAAATGAAGAGTTTCTGGGTCTGTTTAGAGTGCGATGACGGGCAGGTGAGGGCGGGGGCGGTGTGGTGACGAAAGTCGACGTTGGCGAAGGAAGTTGTTGCAGAGTGAGGGCGGAGGCGACGCTGACGAGGTTGATGGAGGAGGAGGCGGCCAGACAAGTGGTTGTTAGGACAGCGGCAGCGAGGCCGGCTTGGAGGGTCTGTCTTATAGGCGCTGGCATCTGCAAACGGGCGTCCATGGTAGTATTGACGGGCAGCCTAACTTCCCGAGCCTTGGAACTCTTGGAAAGTAAGATTTACTTACGCGGAATCATCACTTCCGTCTGGATTCTTTACGATCATCACAACGGAAAGAGATCTCATGAGGGTGTCTTGAAGACTCCAGTGGACTTATGGTGAATAGGTACTTGAAGAGTTGGAGTTTTATATCTTCTTTTCATCTTCACTTGTTTCTCTCTCACTTAAATATTAAAATATAATAGTAATGTAATAATTAAATAACATGCAACCCAAAACAAATGTAAATTTGTACGACGAATTCTAGCAATATTTCATTTCTTTCTTCTCTCATAAAACATTAGTGTGATAAATTAATAGCTGTATCCCACTAAATGTTTATATAACAGGAAATTAAACTTAAAAGTAACAAAGTCAATATAACGATATATTTTTTAGTAAAACGTTATGATTTATTCAACTGTAATACGGCAACAGCCGTAACATAATTCCTATTACTGTGTTCAATAACACTGCTTCAGATACTCTGCTTGTGGTTCTTTAGCCACTTGCACATGTAAATAGCGGTGAGCTGATGACTGCGCATTTTATAAGATTAAATCTGTGGGGAATGAAGGTGTAGGACACAGTTCATTTTTGGCCGAATTGAGATTATTGGGATAATCATATGGGTTTCTTGTCCTCTACCCAAAGGTAAAGAATACTACGTCCTACAGTAAGAATTGACTAAGCTACAGTGATTTTGAACAACGCAAGTTCACTTCCAAATTCAAAGTAAAACATCTTCAAACTGTTCGCCTGTAAAAGTTAGTAAATGTGCCCTAACCTAAACCATCGCCCTATATCTAAAACACAGACATGTGCTATGAAAAATGATTACTGGGAAGTAAAGTAAGTGAACCCAAAGGTAACGACTTTAGAAGCGGCTGGTTCGCATTCACAGAGTTCGAGTTTGTGAAGAGACCCGTAGCAGCAGAGTGTCCAAGTGATCAAGGAATCAGATCAGCATCCTCATTATAATAAATGAGAGAAGCTCCGCCGCTACTGGTAGCTTTTCCTTCCTCCTTTCGTAGGAATCCTGGAGACGCGCCGCGTGGAGGGTCAGATAGATTAAATTTCAATAGCAAAATGTACAAAAATATCAAATAAAAACTTTAAGAAAGAACCAGTAGCTCGAAACGAGCATGACTACTCAAAGCACTTTCGACTGCAAGACACGACAGACGAGCACCAACATAATGAGAGGGAGCGAAGCGACTGGAAGCGCGGAGAATGAAGCGACCTCACTGAAAGGACAACGAAACATTAGTGACTATGAAAGTGAATGAGTAAGTGACAGTGATAATTCTAAACTCTACGGGCCCCCACAATTGAGACAATTGTCAGAGCGCCCGCCAAAACTTCAAACTACAACAATCCTTAGACTGAAACGGAAGATGTGCCCCCAAGGAGCAGGCCGTAAAAACGAATAAAATGAAGGCCAGACGAGAAGGGTGTGAGAAGACACAAGTAGACACTCATTGCGATTGATTGATTGGTGATTCCGGCCGCGACAACAGCTATGGTCATTAGTCCCTTAAGTGAAGTGTAGTGTTTTCCTCGGAAGGTGACTCATCTTCCACCGCTGTATGGCGAAATCCGGCGCCTACTTAACGTCAGCTAGGGGTCCCACCAGCGGGGCACCGCCCTAGTCGGGACAAATTCTCAGATCCCGACCGGTCTCCCGGCATGTGTGGTAGTGTTGTGCATATAAGTGAGATGTGTGTAAGGGGTAAGGATGGGATACGGAAGAGGAAGGAAAGATTGCGCATAGTTCGTGGGCCGTTTGTTGGGGCTAGCTATCTAACCAAGGACCTCCCGGTTAGAGGCACTGCAGCGACATCAGTTGATCCCTTCGGCCACCTCAGCCGGTGCGTGCGCTGGTCGAAGCGGGGCAGTGCGCGGCGCGGCAGCTGTGGGCTGCGGGGCGGGTGCCCGGGGCTGCCGCCCTCACAGAGAAGCGGCGTCGGCTGCCCTGTGGCCGGCGCGCCGATGATCCGGCGATGATCGGGCGCGGGGGCGGCCGGCGGGGCGGCGCGGGGCGGGGGCGGGCGGCGCGGGGCCTTGGCTCGCGTGATGGATGGAGCGCGCCCGCCCCTCGCGCCTCATTAATTAAAATCAGCGCTGCGCCGCGGCCGCGCGGGCGGATCCGCGCCATTTGTTACCGGTGGAGTGGAGGTGCGGGGGCGAGGGGAGGGCGGAGACGGAGGCGGAGGCAGGGCGGTGGCGGCAGAGGTCGACGGTATCGGAGGCGACAGGGAGGCGGTGTCGGAACAGGGAGGGGCGAGGCGAGGGCGGGGCAGTCGGTGGGTGCGGGTGCGAAGGTGAGGCGGAGATGGAGCGGGTTGCAGAAGCAGCAGCAGCGTGGAGGGCGGTGGGTGCGAGATGGGGGCAGAAGCGAGGCTGGCGTATGTGAATGCCGGATTGAGTCGGCGGTGCGGAGGTAGGATAATGGAGTGGGGCAGTTTCGGAGGCAGGAGCTGAGGAGGAGGTGGGGTCGGGCGTGAGGCGGAGGGAGGGACTGCGGGGTGTGAACGGGCGACCGGGCGGTGAGGGGGCAGTTGAGGAACAGGCAGCGGTCCACTGACTTCGCCGGCAGCTCTTCTCTCGAAGCTTCCCACCCGCGGCACGAAACGGTAGGCGCCGGCCTCCTCAGCTTGTTCGATTTTCATTCCCATCACTAAAATCTTGTAATACTAGACTATCGTCATTCATTTTGATCACTGCAATACGCATTTTACCTGCGCTGTTGAGATGATTAACGGATGCTCCAGCCACGCAAGAGGGAGTGAAGAGATGAGAACGTCATTTGATCGTCTCTCCATCGGTCACCTCTGTCACTAACGTTGTGACCCG
Organism: Gryllus bimaculatus; assembly: GCA_017312745.1. Classification (NCBI taxonomy): domain Eukaryota; kingdom Metazoa; phylum Arthropoda; class Insecta; order Orthoptera; family Gryllidae; genus Gryllus; species Gryllus bimaculatus. Next base: position 1,905,056 of record BOPP01000194.1, on the reverse strand, counting down.
TTGCATATTCAGAAACTTGCTCACTGCATGAGGAATTAATGAGTGAGAATATGAATTCGCAGCATTCATGTGAACGATAATTCGACTGATAGAAAAAAAACGTATTCAAACGCGTCCAGCATCTACTCTTTCTCCTCTCCTCCTCCTCCGAGATCTTGAATTGATTCAAAAAATTGTTGAAAGCTGTTGATAGGGTAACTTGTTATTTTGAAATTTGCAGGATACTGCTGTTTTTTCTGTGACAATTGTACAATAGGGAATATTGTCACAAACCATACATATCAATCACGAAGCCACCATATCTCTCACATTGTAATAAATATATCTCTTACAATTGATCCTGAAGACCAGCATCTCGCTGGGTTCGAACTCGCCACCTTAGGCGACTCTCAACACCTCGAGGGACAATGTGCAACAATTTCGTCTAGCCCCCGGCCGCTCCGCAGGTAATGGCGGGTGAGGGCGGGGGGCTTGGTGCCGGGGGCGGCTGGCGGGGGGGAGGGGCTGGGGATGAGGGGGGCGGGGACCGAGGGACGAGGATGGGGATGAGTGTGTGCCGGAGGCCAGAGCAAATGTTTGGCGGTGGCGGCGGCGACTCCCCGGCGGGCGCCATTTGTCTGTTGTGGGGCGTGTCAGCGAGCGGGGCGCGGGGCGAGGCGGGGCGGGCGGGGCGGCCCGAGCGTCGTCGCACGCTGCGACGCGCGATAGAGCCGTCCCGCCCTGCGCTCGCTCACAGAGCCCCCCGGGCAGCGCGCCGCGGCGACAGCCCTCCAGGCAGCCTCTCCGCCAAGGACGGCACATTCCACGCCCTCCACGCGTAAAAGGGATGGGGACATTCCAACTTTTGCGGAACTACTAGCCATCTAATACCCACATATCAAACTATTTTAAAATTTGTATATTTCTCTTATCCTGGCTTTCTGGTGTTGTACATGCCTTGTTTCTTGCATAACGTACATCATCTAATATAATATAGTAGGTCTCTTAATGACATGTATATAACAGTTATTATTGTAGTTTACCTTTTGAGCATAGACTGATCGAATAATTTCTCAAGCCTTTATGGAAGCCAATAATTCTTTTTCAATTACTCCACTTACACGACTATGTAAATAATAATAATTGGCTTCTGGAGTTCTTATTAGCTGGAACAGCTAGAAAATAACCACCGTTACTACCAGCTTCTTTGTAACAATATTATTTTTATTCTACAGCACTTTTCGCAGGGAATGAGAGGTATCTAACATATTAAAATTTAAAGCTGAAAATTCTTGAAAGGTTTTTGTGAAGACTTTTTGAAACGATTTCCTGGATGGCAACAAAATTGTCTACAATACTGACTGACTCTTGTTGTATAAGACGGCTTCGCAACTTTAAAGTTTCCAGAGATTGAAGAAACCTGTGCACGTTTATTTCCATAAAAAGTACAATATAATTCGTTGCAACTGCACATAAGTCATCCAGAGAGGCGAGACATGATGTAGTTTTGTGGAGTGTGAAAACGTGTGCTAAATGTGGTGAGCAACATCTTGCGCTCAGGAGGCCTACCTCCAATTTCAAAGGAGCCTTTTAGCCTTAAGCAATAAAACATTTTATATCCGTAAATACGACAAATCATTGATTTCCCATTTTAGCCTGACAATTTGGAAATTGTTTTGCATTTGGAGAAGAGGTCTTCCAAGCTATCTGGCAACTGTGCAAATGGTTCAAAATCATATCAAATCATTAAATTTATAATGTTTTTCTTAAAGTGTGTTTTATTTATTTGCTTCTATGTCATATTTAAATAAAACTGAAAGGTGTCCTAGTTGTTTTCAGCTGCGCACGCCCGTGATGATGAATATCAATGAAGATGTTTCCCCACGCGCTGTCGACGAGCATCGCCGCGGGGCGGGGTGGGTTCCTCGCCTTTCGGCGGTCGCGTTGCGCGCGGGAGAGAGGGCCGGGCGGGGCGTGGGCGGGAGAGCGATGCGGGCGCGGGGCGCAAGGGCGAGGCCGGCCGTCCGTCTCCTGGCAGGCAGGACGTGCCCTCGACAGCCCACGGCGCAGGGGGACGACGCCTGCGGCTGCCACTGGGCCCCCGGGAGGGCGGCCGTTGCGCGGCTGTCGGCTCGCGGGGCCCGCGCGGCGGGAGGGGCCATTTAAAAAAAAACATATTCTGGCTTGGGAGCGGAGGAGACGTCTTTAGAATGAAACAAAGTGTTGATGGATTCGTCTGATGGAAGCAGCTAGTTTGGGTGACGTTTCTGGATGCAATTGTTGAACAATACTCCGATGTATTTAGTGGTGCCTTCTGAGGAAAGTAATATTTTGATTTCAACATTAAAGTGTGAAATGAATGAAGAGTGAATATGTTTCCTTGAAGTATTTTTATAAGATTTTTTAGTCCTCACAGAAAATAGAATAGACGATGTTGTTTGATCATTTACAATAGTCTCTTGGTCGTAATTCATTGAAAAATTTGCCGTATCATCTGCCTACAGCAAAATGCATGTAAATGATACATGTATGTCTGCTTTGTAGAGTTTACATAGTGTTAGGGAAAATCTGGAGCTCTACAGAATCCAATCTCGACGGAAAATCTGTAGAGAATCCATAGAGGAAACACGAATTGAAAATGAGGGTTCCCGTGGTAATTAGAACACTTAATAAAAGGAAGAAAATCCATGAATGGAGCAGCCACGCATCTCTATTCACATATACACATCTCTGACCAGAGTAACCTAATGATGCTGAGATCACATGTTTCTTAGTCAGAAACATCCCAGCTCAACCAGAAGTCTGCAATAAACTGACGGTTACTAACACCTAAGCAAAGTTTCAAAGACTGGCGGCAGAAGTAATGATAATCAAGTTGAAAGAAAATTAAATATTTGTGATTGTATTTCAACAGTAAACTTTTTGAAAGGATGAATAAACATAGTCTAAAAACGCAAATTATTTCAGGCTCGTGGTACAGAACAATGGTACGAACACTACTAGTTACATTTTTAAAGTTTATCTTTCATCTCATTGCGAACAACTTTACCTTTTTGAATCAATACGTTGATGCCCACTCACATACACTTCAGTAAATTAATAAACTTCATACACTCGTAATATAAATCACAATTTTTGTGTATGAATATTTATAATATGTAATACAGACCGTAGGTATAGTATCATTTATTGAATGACAACAGTATCATCTTTATGCCTTCATATATAGAATGTTCCGTAGATTGACAAATCCAACCTTTGACTATGCCGTTTTCCAGTATACGTTTTCAATACTTTCTCAAGACGGGAAAGCAAAAGGAAGCACGTCCGTCGCCCCGTGTGTCGCACACACGAAGAATGCCTTCGGCGCGCGTGCTGTGTCAGCGCGTGCGGTCGTCGCTCCGCTTTAGGCCTACGGCACCGCCACAGCCGAGGCCCGCTCATCCTCGCGTGGATCCCGGATGAGGAAACGGAACGCCTACACGATCCACCAAGATATAGTGGATCGTACATGTTCTCAGTCTATGGATTTGAAATTGGTTTAACGAAAGGGTCGGTAAAAAAGGGTTGGAAGGATCCTCACTCGCTCCGAGCAGTTGAAACACAAGAAATATGTCCCGGGAAACATTACACACCACTGTTTATTGCTTTAAATAGTTGAGTGAAAACGACTGAAATCAGGTCCATAGTTCCTCCAGGTTCTTCAGTCTTGGTTCACGAAAGGAAATGTTTAAGGAAACAAGCGATTGTATTGTGAATGTAAACGAACTCAATCTCTTAATTTGTCATTTTTTCCAGCCCTTCGTGTCGCATGCTCTGACTTCTGCAACGGGCATCAAAACGGGTGGAAATCAAAAGAAAGTTCCGAAAATTGTATTATTGTTACGAAACATATTATGATGTTCTTGCTTATTGATGACAGTCAACGTTTGGAATTTCTCACAATCAGAACAATATTTGTTTTGAGTTGCTTGAATATCTAATTTTTGTAATGGTCTAGACAGAATACACAGATATATTCAATCATAATTTACACTTCGACTAACAAATGCATTAGGATAACTATCATAGACATATCTTTGTATAGTAACAACTGAGTTAGTCAATTGGGTCAACTGACGTACTCATTTTGGTAGAATTTAAGGAATAATACATTATATGGTATGTGACATATGATAAAATTAAAACATACAGCAATGCAAAATATTCGACAGGAGGTATTTCAGAAGTGGATGAAATTTCTATTTTTCTAAATTTCTCTTTCACTAAATTTGATGTTAATAATGAGACGAAATTGATATTTTATAATAATCACAGAACATCTTTGGGCGATGGCGTACTTTTGTGCACAATCCTTTTTTCTTCATTATCCACTTCATATTAAGATGGTTAATCTAGAAACGTTCTCGATCTTTATTTAAAATCTATCAAAGCAACATTACCAAGACTGAAGTGCCGATGTCCATGAAATTATTTGGAAACATAATGAAACAACTAAGTTACGATAAAACAATGCTTCACAGAATTAGAAGAACGTATGGAAGAAAGAGTCAGTCGGTGAATTCTAATACGATTCGTCGAATTCTAATGCGTCCAAAATTAGTTTATAGATTCAGTCTACGATTTGCTGCGGACGACATTCCTGGTCTAGGTTATCATTGCCCATCTATCCACTTACCATACTCCCAGCAGAATGAAATGTCCATCTACAATCCCATAATATACGTTTGCAAACAACCATCATTACCATCATCGTCATTGTCTCCGCCACCGCCATTCCCTACGGCCGCTGCCCTACTCAGATCAATTTGCCATGGAACAAACCATCATCCTCCCATCCAATCCATCATCTATCAAATGAGCTTCAGACGACGGCACTTATTGTAAATATGTTTTATCGAAACGTACGGCACTTTTAATTCCTCTACAAGCAGCATGAAACTATTGTTTTTGTTCCATAGTATGTGACGAGAAGGACGGTTGTAAGTTTTCCGAGCATGAATCATTTTATTGCAGAGGTGTCTGTCGTAAATTTATATTTTACTGCAGCTGATACCTCTTTTTCATGGTCATCTAGGAAGTGCGAGGGCTATAATCAATTCCTAGTTTGTTCTTTCACAGAGAAAACTCTAAAGTGGGTAGGGAAACTGAAAGTATATTTCTTCATTGAGCGAATAAAATCTTTATGTTTTTTGTTGATCATTCATCGTTTTAACTGTCCGTCCTTTCATCATTACAATTAAATATTAATAACAAATTATTTCGTCGAAACAACGACGAAGTTTGAAGGAAAATCATGGCAAGGATGTACACTACGGTAGACGTTCTGATTAAAGAAGTGAAAGAGAGTCTATATTTTTTTACCTATTGTTTGAAACTGATGTACTCTTTGAGAAGTATACCTGATTAGCAGATTTTGATATTCTATGTTGTTGTTAATAATAATAATAATAGTAATAATAATAATAATAATAATAAATTGTCCCTATTGAAAATATAGGAGCACAGAGTAGATATAAAGTCTTGGTAACATAACCAGCTCATTTCACTAGAAAAAAATTTACAATTGACCCCTCCTGTCCTCGCGCAGTTTTATAGCCACGTGACAGGTTCTTGACACATATATTTTAGTTATGTTCTCCGTGAACGTATGAAGAAACACCATAAACTGAGCATGAATTCAAAAATTCTGCTTTGATAGAGATCTTTTTGCGAGAGGAAGTGCTTGGAAACTAGAAATTTCATTTCAGTAAGTGAATAAGAATAAATTTAAGAAATTTAAGAAAGATATGTTTCAGTTTTTTCTTATCTTCAATCGCCAATAATTGGAAGATGAAGTGAAAAACTGGTTTTAATACATTTGTTTTGTAAAAACCTATCTTGCATAAATCACGCATCATTCATGATGCGCACTCATTCAAGCGCGCATCACAGCAGAAACCCAAGGGAGACGCCTCTTAATGCGAGTAAAGTACATCATTTCAACTGCCGTAGAAGACGTCATTCTTGCCCGAAAGCGTTCTAGAACGCTGTGCGTTGTCGCTGCGTTAGAATGTTTAATCCCTTAGTGTGTTTGTTTCACAACTTTACATTTTTAATGATGCACGATTGGACCAATTCAATCGATAAAGTTCTGTGACGTTCAAGTTCGTAAACAACAGAAAACTATATGGAGGAAAACATCTGATGATTTTGTCATTATACGCCACATACACACACTAGAGTTGCGTATTTATCTTTATTACCATACCGGTTCATAAGCCTTTAACCAAACTTGAAGTGGACGAATCATTTTGATGGACTGATGATTGTGATGTTATGGCATAAATGATCATGAAGCCATGATGGAATGAGAAGCAGGAGACAATCCGGTTTGTTCACCAGAGATGGTAAGACCAGAACACCGACGATCGCCTTACAAGAGTTATACTGTTAAAATAGTTATTAAGAACATTACACCGATTTAGGGACAACCAAGGCGATATGCGATATTTATAAACAACCAAGTCCATTATTTGTTATATCAATCACGTATCGTTCAATACTTTATGTAATACCACCTTAAGAAACACAAAAAGACATGTCAATCAAATATACCGTTTCTTGAAATGGCAGTACTCAGACGTTAGCTAAAGTCAATTGTTCTCATTGTTCTAAATGGTCTTAACAACCTTAACAACCTTAACGGACGCCGGCCGTGAATAACGACTTTTCATCCTTGTTTTGGGTACCTTTATGTCAATATATCAGAACAGTATTAAAATTAATAAAATAAATAAATAAAATATTGAATAAATGTAGTAATTAATAAATTAAAGATAATAAATGAAATATGCAGTGAGACGCGTGTATATTAACCCACGTCTCGGCCGCCAGTCGCCGTCCGCCGCGTCGCGCCGCGCGGCGTCGTATCGCGTCGGCGAGGGTTCTCCCGGGCGCTGTCGACCGCCCCGCAGCGCCGCGCCGCGGTGACGCAGCACTCATCAAGAGTCCACACGGGGCTGACCTCTCTTCTGAACGCGCCCCGCGGGGCGCTTTATAAATAACTCATCCTCGCAGACGTCTTCAGCGACAGGCGGCAACGTTTTCCCAGATGCCTCCTTGCACTCGCCGATTCCAGACGCAAAAAGAGGGATCGGCCCGGTTGGCGCTTCAGCGAAGCGGAGGACAAAACCGCAGGCTCACAACGGGCGTGTTTAGAAATATAATGGGCGTTTGGGGAATTGTCATGCACAAGGTATGTGTTTTGTGAAAAAAGAACGTAGATGAATGAGACGTGAGTACTTTTATGTCGTGTGTAAATAGCCATGAAAACAGACTTGGGTTACATAACCACACCAGTAAAAATATCATTGTCCATTTGTAATACTGCATTTAATTACCCAGTAATAAAAATAGCGTATTAGTAAATTATTTACATGCAACCTGTGACTACACGACAATTCGTTCGAAGTAAAAGCACACGGACAACATACATTTACATATATATAATATCATAAAGCACATACTGTTGCCTACTGTGTTATTAAAAGTCGCATTATTAAGATCTTGCACAATATTTTGATTATTCTCTACCGAGGACAAATTATAATGGAAAAATCCTCAATCCTACCATACTAGAAATGTTATATATTGTAATATATTGTTGTTATATATTGTAAATGTAATTTAGTAGCCTTTGATTCGAAGATCATCGTTAGTGGGTTAAAGTTCCTCTTATTATGAGATCATCAATATAATCGGAGTGTGAACAATCTGCCAAATACTATCAACTTTGTGAGCGAACACTGTATTGATCCGAATTGTTTCTAAATGATGACTTGCAATATTGCTTGCAGTGGAAAAGCAAGTGAAGACGAGATAACCAAAAGTGGAACAGATGAATGAACAATGAAACAGATGCATCATTGTTCTTGGGGGTATGTTCCCATATTTCTGGTTGTGAATAAAATTCATTCTAAACGTTCGGAGAGTTATTTGATGGACGCATTACAAAACAGAACATCTTCCATGTGCATATTTACTTTATCATGCGTTTCAGCGTAGACATCGGCAACTGATTATTAATTTTCTTAATTGAATTGCTTATTGCGAGTATCCTCATTCGCAATCCGTAAGTCGATTCCGCCTGTTGGTGTCTCCTTACAGCTGCTGCTGCTGTCAGGTGCTACGGGCCCCCAAGGCGAGGAGTTCCTCCGTTGCCGTACATCCGTTTCCGCTCCGCAGCTCAGCGGCGGGTTAGGGCAATAACGATGCTACGCTTCCCGATGAGAGCTCTCCCACTGGAGCCGAAGAGCCATTGCCTCGTAAGAACTGCGTGAACTTCTCCCCACTTCTCCCCACAGCACAGTATTTTATGTAGGCTTCTGTGATTTCCTATTATTGTATCTGATTTTGTGTCTACACTAGATGTGGGCAGTTAGTAGATAATATGTTGATGATGATGAGAGAGCAATAAAGGAACGAGTCAGGCCAAAATTGTGAAAATCTTTCTTTCTTTCTTCTTCCCCTTTTTATTCTTATTTTCCCTGTCCCTATCGAATGCTAGTAACCAAACAAGGAGAATTACCCGAATATTGAAACGTAGTACGACAGTTGCTTTGCAAATACTCGAAAAGTAGATATTTGAGAGAGATGCTAAAATCAACAACCAGAAATTAATGTGGTTCTAAATAAATTGGACGAAAATGTTAATAGTTAAAAATACCAGTTCGTATTCCCAAAAAGAAAATCTAAATTGTTAGAATAAAAGTGAATAAATTGTGTATATATATTATTCGAAGGCGCCACAGAGATAGCCCTAGTAACGCGTTATAATTTTTTTGGCTGTGGCGGAGTGAGCCGGGCCTGCCGCGCCAGTCGTAAGACACGCCGAAGCGCAACGCAGGATCGGAGCCGGCGCTCTCGTCGCCGGCCGCTGTCCGACACCATTCGCGAATCGCACTCTTCGGCCGCAGAGGCCTCGGGCGCTGGGACGGGCACTGAGTGCGAGCCACGCGCCCGCACCTCGGCTGGGGGTGAGGTGCGGCGCGGCAGGGCGGTGAGGGCGTGAGAGCCCCCCTCCCCCCGGCGTGCGCCTGCTGCGCTAATTAAAAAGCCCTCGCCGGCGCACGCACGCGCCACCCCCTCCCTTCCCCACCGGCCGCGCCACGCCGCGCCACGGCTGGCCCGAGACCGGGCCGAGGGGATCGCCGCTTCCTCGTGGATTGATACTCTTCATTACGTGCGTTGGGCATCGGCATTTTAAAATACGTCATAAGTGTGAGGTGTACCAATTGCGGTAGCGGCGTGCGTTAGGCCATGCCGTATGGCTCGAGCATACCAGTAATTGGAAGGTCGTGGGTTCAAATGTCGGTGATTACCCTGATGTACACTGAGGTGACAAAATCATACGATACATTCTAACATCGCCTCGGATTTCCTTTTGGTCTATGAAATGCAGCAACTCAACGTGGCATGGGACTCAACAAGTCGTTGGAAGTCCTCTGCATAAATATTGAGCCATGCATCTATAGACGTCCATGCCAAGTGTTACCGGTGCAGGATTTTGGACACGAACTTACCTCTTGATTATGTCCCATAAATGTTCGATGGGATTCATGTGGGGAGATGTGGACGGCCAAATCACTCGCTCGAGTTGTTCAGATTGTTCTTCAAACCAATTGCGAACAGTTGTAACCCATGGCATGGCACATTGTAATTCATAAAAAATCCATTGAAAATGAAGTCCATGAATAACTGCAAGTGGCCTCCAAGTAGCTCAGTTGAACCACAGGAACCAGTCCATTCCATGGAAAAACAGCCCACATCAGTATGAAAAAAACACGAGCTTGCCTTGCCGACATTTTGTTTCTCCAGTCGTCTAGGGTCCAATCGATGTAGTCACGAACCCAGGAGAGGGGCTACAGGAAATGTTCTGTTAGTGAAGGCACTCGAGGCGGTCTTCAGCCCATTAAAGTCAAATTGCGCTGCACTGTCCGAACTGTTCATCGTACGTCCCCCACATATATTTCCGTGGTTATTTTACGTAGTGTTGATTACCTGTTACAACTCTACGCAAACATCGCTTCTCTCGATCAATAAGTGAAGATCGTCGCTCACAGCGTTGTCCGTATGAGAGGTTATGTCTGGAATTAGGTATTCTCGGCACTCTCATCACACTATGGATCTCGGAATACTGAATTCCCTAACGATGTCCGAAATGGAATGCCACATATCTACTACTTCAATTCCGCGTTCAAAGTCTGTTAGTCCCCTTCATACGGTCATAACCACGTCAGAATCCTTTTCACATGAATCACTTGAATACAAATGAAAGCTCTGCCAATGCACTGTCCTCTTATATCTTTTGTAAGCGATACCTCTGCCATATGTATATTTGCTTATTGCTATCTCATGACTTTTGTCACCTCGGTGTATTTAACATTGGCGAGTTTGTAGAACCTGTCTGAATCCAACTCTTAGACCGACTGCGCCGTATACAGGATTTCGTTCGCTTCCAAGGGAATGCCGTAGTAGCAATCATAAGACCACGATACACGAATCGCGTGCGATCGCCCTTCCCTACACTCGTCCCATTCCTATCCTTAGGTCCGAGGGATTGGTGATCTTCTATCCTCGCGTGGGCAGCTCACTGGTCAAGAAAACATCCGAAAGTAATCGAAAACGGTCATTGACTGAATCGGGATGTAGAACCAGAAAAGAAGCGTGAGGAGTTCTACACTAATTTCTGAGACCGACCGATGGAGAATTCTCACGCCTTTACAACCTCACTTCTCCTGTAGAGGTGATTCCTTTGCCTTCCACAGAACGGATGACGAAAATAGGTAATCATTTGATAGTTGAATGATTATGAGTGATTCAGTCGTTCTTATGGGTTGTGGTAATATAAAAAGGGCATCACTTTATCTCTATACTTTTTGTAGACAGTTTTTTTAAGGGGGGAAATGTCTCGTGTTTACGAGAAAATACGATGACTAGTTTTTCTTTCTGATCTGCAAAATCTGCATTTTTCTAATCGACGCCTGCTTAAAAGAAGATCGCTCCGGAGCGTGCGGTGGCGTTGGGGCGGCAGGACGGGGGTGAGTGCCTGCGCCTCCGCCTGGGCCACGCGCCGCGCGCGCTGGGCAGCTGCGCATAATGCGACACGTCCGCTCCATTAGGCGCCTCGCGGCCCCGCGCCTCTGCGCCGCGCGCGCCGCCCATTAAGATAAGGCGGGCGGGCGAGGCGCGAGGACCACCGCGGAGCCGCCCCGCCACCGCCACCGCCCTCGGGGCTACCGTGCAGGGCGCGGGCCCGCCACCGTGCGCGGCGAGACGGTGTTCTCAGGTTCGCCGTTTTCCCCGACGCTGTTTTAATCTCCACGCGGCAGACATTCTACTTTCACCAATTAATATCGCCTAATAGATACTTCGTTGTCCAGAAAAGGCGTGCGGTTGCACAGCTGCCAACATTCTGTCACACGCGGAACTTCCTCGGGGGAAATACGTGGTGGTGGAAGTGGAAGCCATGCCTGAACGTGGCGTCTCACGGCCAAGCGGTCTATTGACTCCGATAGCGGAGGCGTAGCTTTCAAATGCCGCCAATTTCGGCTGACGATATGCATTACATGTCCTCCGCACATCATTACCAAGTCGTAAATTGTAGTTCTAATAGCACTCGAACCATCTAACAAGCAGGGCAACTACTTGGAAAGAACTAAATAATCCTCTAAATCAGCAGTAGGTTCTTCTCTTTCAACCCTTTTGAAACATCCACTCCACACTTATTCAATAAACTGCGATCTGATGTGGACACCAAATAATAAATAGCATAAACAACGTAAGATTGAACTTTGGTCATACCATAAGAAAACCTAGTAATCGAAATGCGATCTTTTTCTAACCAACACAATCTCTCACTGTCAACACAGTGACAAGTACAAGTGCTCATTCCCAACATGTACTGTGTATGCTCCATCTGCACCAAAGCCGCTAAAAGAAACGTCAATAAAATTCAAACATTTCAAAGCAATTACTTTAGACAAATAAAAAGAGACCTGTCGTTCATTAGCTATAACAACTTCAAACGAATCCTAACATAAATGAAATAGCACAACAAATATCATTTATACCAAACATTGTTACTCAAACCTATGCTAAAATCATCTAGTCACTTCAGATTTGGAAAAATCTCAGTTATGAAACAAGAATTAAGAAACAGCTTTTCTCTCTATTCTTTCCTCCAAATTCTCGTATACATTGAATTATTCTAGAAGCGCTTTTTGCTTCTTCGTCTAATTGTTAAAATAATTTAAGTATTATTTTAAATAAGTTCTCTCTAGTCTGGGATAGCTTTTCAGTTTCGTTTCACCCTCTTTCCAGCTGCCATCTATTGGCGCCTAAAAGCCATGTTTCACTTGATGTCAATTTTTCGATCCTCTAATGACAAGACATGACATGATATACAACAATATTCTAAAAGAGTAAAATCACACGTTGTTGACGCCCTATATCACAGTTTACACGATGAAGGATAGCTGGCGGACAGCTGAGAGCAACTACCGTCGAGTAGCGCCAGGGCAGAACCCGGTAGACAGTTGTTAGGTGAGCAGTCTGTCCTCTCTCAGTTGCCGAGCGCGCTTCAAGTTTTGATACAAGACAGAAGATGCCGAGGATAGTTAACTGCTTCCTTGAAAACTCGCAATGCATTGAAGAAGACAGCCATGTGCTTACAAGAGAAATTGGGTTTTAATGTCATTGTACGTCGTTTCGTAATTAAAATATTTTTATTTGTACTTGTTATACTTCTGTAATTGTTAACAGAATATTCTTTTGGAGCAAATTACAAAGGGGTAGAACAAACATATTTTCGTCTTCTAGATTGGTGTGAAGAAAAGAAATGATTTTGATTCAATTTTGTTGTTCGATAGTGTGAAGGATGTTTAAGAGTGCCAGTATCATCTTTGTTAAATCCTTGATTTTTCGAAAAATGTCGAACTTCAAAATTTTTTCGCCGTCTCCTCCAACTCTAATAATGAAGATCGGGATGTTTTCCCTTTATGAAGTCTATTCGTTTAAGATAGGTTTTGACATGTACAATTTTTTCGAACATTTTACTAGTTTTCACGTAATTTTGCGAGAAAATACGGTGAGCAATTACGTGCTGTTTTAGCGCCACTAGTTCTTTCTTGTAGCGGACTGCGCACTGAGAGCAACAAGCCTGTCCAAGCGCGTTTGCACGAGGCACTTCATTGAAGACGGTGAAGAAGGCGGCCGTCCTCGCGAACAACGCACGCTTCTGCAGTGCAATGAAACTTCTGCAGGCGGCGCGATCGTCGATCGACGAGGACCTGTCAGCGATACCGAGCGCTCGTCAGCCCATCGACGAGTTCGCAAGTTGGCGGGCGGGGTGTGATCGCCCGGAGTTACGCAGCCGTCAACTGACAACTGGCGACTGGCGCCTTACGTGGGTGGGACAATCGTCACTCCACGAGAATCAACTGTCACCGATATCGAACGCGTCGACACCTCGTTCAATGACGGAAGTAAGTTGCTCGGTGACAGGGAATAATTACGTAGCCGGCACAACTGTCAATCAACATTTCAGCGCATGCGCAGTTTTTGACAAGAAGCTTGTATCGATTCGAGGGAGGAATTATTTCACAAACCTTATGTAACGAAATAGTGTACTACTCGTAGTGATTACATCATGGTAACCTTAATATGCGAGAGAATTATTTTAGTGCTGATTTGTATATTAATTGACAGATTTAATGATTACACATGTATCTCGTGCTTATTCACATTGACTCCACGCCCAATACTACAAAGGTTAAATTTACTCCCATGAGCGGTCTTCAAAAAGGCGTAGCTCTGAATTGCGTTTGACGAAAAGGAGTGCTCTAGTTTGATAGCACTCCTGACCCAGTGGATACAATCTATCAATTTGAAAAAGATGCTCATTAAATAGAGAAAAAAATGTGTACGTTTATATACATTTTCATTTTGGCTAAAGTGTCCCAGCATTCCAGGTTGGTAGGTTGTTAGTGATTCCGGGCGCGTCAACTACGGAGGTCATTAAGTCCCGTCTTTAGTCCCATGCTTTTTTTTCGCTCGGGAGGTGGCGGTGATCATCTTCCACTGTATGGCGAGATCCGGCGACGACCTACAGTCAACTACTTCTCTGTCATTCGCCTGGTGATGATCGCAGAAACCACGGAAAACTACCGATCAGAGCAGCCGGTCGCTAGAATAGTCCGGCTCCAGCTAGTGTCGAAAATCCTGCCACCGTTGGTACTCGAACCAATCAGCTCCCGGTCAGAGAGTCTGCAGCGACATCAGTTGATACATTGAGCCACCTCTCCCGATCCCAGCATTCCCTATCTCCTAGAGAGTTGAGCCACAGCGTGTGGCATGGTGTGAATGAATGCTCTTAGGGAATGTGTGTCCCAGTCGTCGCGGAGGGTTCGAGGCGCGAGCTGCGACGGCCGGCCGCGGAGCGGTCCCAGGCTGGGCGGGAGCGGGCGCGGGGGCGGGGCGGGGCCGGGGCGGGCGGCGGCCGAAGCGGCCGGCGTGCCTCCGCCCGGGGGCTCGCGTTTGATGGTCGCGCCGCCGCCCCCGCTCCGTTCCCGCCCCGCCCCGCCCCCGCGTCTCAATCCCACGCGACGCGCTCGCTCTGGAGGACCAGCGCACTTCGACGGACGTTGGGACGCAAGGAGACATCCACGGACTAGCTGCCAAGCCTGCGTAACTAGACTTAAGAGGAGGCAAATCCGATTTCAATTGATCTGTTTTTATAAATGGAGAAGAAAATTTAGAAGTATGAATGAGAAAATATGTAATGAATATTATTGTCTACTACTTACAGACTACCAGGTGATAACGGCAGAAGATGAAGATGACGTAACATGTACGTTAAGAAAGTTAGTAGAAAAGTATGAAAAGTGAATAATGGAAATAACTACTGAATATATGGTGTGTGTGTGTGTGTGTGTGTGTGTGTGTGTGTGTGAGGGAGGGGGGAGGTTCCATGGTTTAGAGACTAGAATAGGAATCGTTAAAGGTAATACACATTATAAATATTTGTTAGTAATACTAACAGCAGATGGTAGAGGGGAACTGGAATTGAAAAATAAAAACATAAGAGGAAAAACAGTCACAAGACGTTGAGTCTAGTTATATGGAATTCAATTATTTCAATTCAGACAGAGAAATGCATTTACAACTCTTTCATGAAAAGTACTACAATACGTAGATATATGGGGCCGTAGTCTAGACACAAAGAAAAAAATGAGAAACAAACATCAAGCAACAGAAATGTTTTGGCGAATATGTTGTAAATTGTCTCTGTTAGATAACATAAGAAGTGATGAAATAAGAAATAAATTGAATGGGAAAACAACCTTGAACGACATTATCGAAATTAAACATCTAAAATTGTATGGTCTTATGAAAAGGCTGAAATCAGATAGTTTGACAAAAAGTTTGGAAGAGGATACTCAAACAGAGAAGATAGAGGAAAAGGCTGAGAAAGACATGGAATATGGGAATAACTGAAACCATGGAAAAAAGATAAATGGAGGAAAAAGACATGCGGGATAAACAGGCATGGACAGTGGGATGCGCAAAACAGCCAAGGCAGGACAACAACCGCTAAATAGAGATATTTTACTAATAAATAAATAAAACATATCAGAAAGAACGGGAAGTTATAATTTAAATGATACAATAATGAATCCAATGATGATAAAATGTTGAATCACTTACAGGGTTGTTAGACGGCTTGGAGATCCTGTTTTCTAAATATCTTCTAACATATTCACACATCGTCAGATTAAAAAGGGGAAAATCCGGATTTGAACATATTTTCAGCAATAAAACGTTCTAATATATACATCTACGGGATCCCCTTTCAAATGTTCAGGGCACCCACGTCTTCCTGGTCCCATGTGGGCATGCCTACTGATGGAATGCATTCAAATAAGCGTGCCACAGTCTCGCGACTCACTGATTTTTATTGACTGTTCATCGTATGTTTGTTAAACCGTGCAGAAGAATCGAATGTCACGTTTGCACCCTTAATTTCTTTGTAAATGTGTTAGGCTATTAAAATTTTGTTGTTGCTTTAAACAATATAGGATCATTATAGTGGAGCAACTCGCAAAAAAAGGAGGACATTTTGTTGAAATATGATTGTCAATTGTGTTAATACAAGTTTGCACCATGGCACCTTCACGGAAGGCAGTATCTCTAGGTGTAATAATTCGATGTTTACTTCAATGATTCAGCAGATTATGAAAGTATTAACCATCATTTTATGAGTGTTAGTACCTTCTTTTTATAATCTTATAAAAAGAGTTTCTGCGTAAGACTGTTGATTTTAGAATTTTAACAACTTATTCTAATTCGCACGACCGACGTTCCTCAGTACATTGAAAAATTAAAAAAAAAATAGATTACCGATGTATGTAGTGCTAATACTTGCAGCTGTAAGAACAGAAGGTTGTGGGTCCGAATCTCGTATAGAGCATGTTTTTCCCCCTGTACGGGACTGTTCGGTAATGGCAAACGAGCATGAATCGATACCATCCATATTATTCATTAACTCTTCATTGAGTCGTAGAGGCGTAATGCCTCAAAGCAACTGAAAGTCTGAGAACTAATGGAAATGAAAATAGGCAATACATTTCTTAAAAACAAGTAGTGATTCTTTTGCATTACCTATTTCAACTGGTCCTTTTAATGAAGGGCATTACATATGAATGAGTGCATTCTTTACGAGTGGGTCCTAAATGTCAAGTGTGGGTCCTTAAACCTCAAGTGTGGGTCACAGGTAACCTCTTTTAATCCAGTGCTAATGAAACGGCGGAGAAGGCTAGGGATTCGCTTGCGGGGCCCGGGGCGGGCGAGGGAGGGCTGCCCTGGGCGCGGGGACGCGACGCGAGGCGTGGGCTCCCGCGGGGCTCGGATCGCGCGGCGACCGCGAATAAATAAGCGCGGGGGGGGGGCGGAGCGGGGCGTGAACAGGGCTCCGCGCGTGACTTATGCCTCACGCACAAAGGCCCTCGACGGAGGCAGCGCCACAAAGCCCTTCGCCCTGCGCCCTCGCGCCACCTGCGCCCGCGACGGCGGCGGCGGCGGCAGCAAGGGCACTCGACCCAACGCCTTCGGAGGGAAACGTCTCCAAGCGAAGACGTAAAATTCTTAAGCCGAATACGAAATATTTTAATATCCGATTTTGGAACATTTTAAAAATAGACAATGAGTTGCTTCAATCAAGTAGAACACTGCGAACTCATTTATGTTAACTAAGAAGTTCAAGACATCTAGATGTGAACCTTCAGGAACTCCGTTCATTAAAATCATTAGAAAGAAAACTCAAATTTAGTGTGATCGATAACTTATTTAATTACATTTTATTAGAATATTTCGTCCTCCTTTCATTTTCTAAGAAAATGAACTACAACATATTGATAGTCATGTTTAATATGTTTTAAAAAGGAAAAAAATACTATATACATATGTTAACATATTGCTTTAAACGAAATATTAAGACCAGTATGGACCAATGTTTCGTTTCCTGCGGGTCACGATAAAATATTTGTGAAGGCGAAGGGCATTACTTCCACCAATAACTTGTTTAAAAAACAATTATTTTAACAGACTAACAATGACTTTCAGTCGAAGTCTTCGATTACTTTGATACAAAAAACCATTATTTGTTACAACTTGTTCAATGACATAAGGTAATTGAAGGAGTAGCTAGAAGAGGAGCCCATAGGACTATGGGTCATTTTTTCGGAGAATGCTGAAATGAATTTTGCGTACTTTAATCTGTCTTTCGAATTCCACTTAATCCTGCAAAAGTTACCGATATTCGGGACTTACATAAGTACTTATAGGGAGAGAGCAAACAACGTTACCAAAACGGTTTTGAAGAGTGTACTCCTCATGAAGTGATGACTGGAAATGTCCACAAAAGTAAGTTCGAATCTGATAGCTCATTAAATTAACATTTCCTTCTTTACTTCACATGTTTGAAATTAAGGAGAATTGAATTACGTTCTAAATGAAATTAAGTTTCAAAATAATTATAACGTATTAAAATAATTTGTAAATAGCAATTAAATAGACCAGAGTGTAAAATTCTATGATCTAAAACTTGCAATGCGTTTTTCTCAAAACACAGTTTTAGAGTATAGGCTTTACTTCTAGCTACAGCCTCAATTTAAAAGACCATCTTGTTCTTTTTAGCTTAAAGTACAAGTAACTACAGGGAATGCGCGACGTGCCAAAACTTTTCATCTTAATGTTATTAGTACTCAACAATTATTCAATTAACAAAGTGCATTACACCATTTAAAATCTACAATTGAATGAAGTTATGCAGAAAACATTTAATTCACAGAAATCAACATGTCTGAAAAATAGCTTGAATTGGAAGGATATATCTTAAAATTTCGAGCTACAAGGGTGCTCGTCGAAAATTAGATTTATGTTTAATGTGGCAGTACAAAAGTTTGAAAAGTTCTACAAATTTCATAAAAGTCTAGCGGCCGGCTTCTCTGATCGGTATTTTTCCGTGTTTTCAGTTATATGCACTGCAATACCACACATGCCAGGAGACAATTGGTTTGTAGCTTAGAGCTTGTCCCGGATGGTGCGATTCCCCGCTCGTGGGAAATGTTTGGTTGGGGAAAACTCCGCGAGCCGACATGTAGGTCGGCGCCAGATCCAGTAGGGAAACATCACCGCTACCTCCCGTGACAAAAACAGGCACCACACTAAAGGAAGTAATTACCTTAGCAGTTGACGCTAATCAATCAATAAACACACTTACGGGCTGAGGTATGGAGTCAGAGGATGAGAGACACCCCACACAAGAGAGTCAAATATCCTCGCGCAGAGCGGGTTTCAAAGTCCGAATCCTTCGGACTAGGGCGCTGAGCCTTGAGTTAGTAGACGCACTAACCGCCTCCGCGGCACTTTCTAATTTACGCAGTTACTAAACAGTAAACACATTCACAGGCGATCAAAGCAGAAACTAAACGGTTCATTAGCATTTCAATAGAAAATCTATTCAACAGAGATCTTTAGATATTGTTAAAGTAAACGTAGGTTCACGCAAGGTACGATCGAATTCTTCGTAGATAAATTTAAATATATACTAATAAAAAAATTATTAATTCATTTTTATACATCAGAAAACTACATTACTATTTTCAAATGAACGCAAAAAACGACGGAAAAATAAGCAAGCTATGGTAAAGGAAGAAGCGTGAATGTGTGTTTCGTTAGATGCCCCAAAAGACTGGAAGTATTTCTTGCAGTATTTCTTGCTGATACATCCCGCTAGTGTTTCTTAGTTTTTAACTCTACTATATAATCTGCAACGAGTACGGTGAAATTTTGTAACCTAAATTTTATATTCTACTTTAACAAAGACTTACAAAACTATGAGGATGTGAATAACTTGAGCGAATCTCATAACTTTGTGCTTTGAGAGTATCTCCCATACGCATCTCGCTGTGTTGTTAAATTTACATATTTATGTCGAAAGTTAAGTGAAGTGACACTTCTAACTTGAATGATTGTTTGAAATGATAGGTTAAATTAGACTATTATCGATACACTGATTTTATGGGTTCCGCCTATGCATTGGCAACGCAACGGAGGTAAATCAGGACGCCAAATTGTGAAAAATTCCGTATTCACATGGTGGCTAATCATAAACAGTGTTGTGTTGGGGGATGTCGCGGATGCAATTTTCCTCACAAGTGAAAAAAACACACACACATTTGTTAAAAGCGTTTTCATCAACATCCTTTTATGCTGTATTTCTAATGAATAACGAAGTAGGCCCGCTCTTGACCTAGGGGCCATTGGTGTAGCCACTCCCTCTGCCGCCCCGCTCATCACGCGCGGGGGGCGAAGGGGGGCTGAGGGAGGCGGGAGTCGTGTCGCCTCAGCCCCCCGTCGACAGAGGCTGCGCGGGCCTTGTAAACACGATATTTCCGCGCCCTCCGCCGTCACGGGCTCTGGCGCGTTGGCGCGGGGGGGGGGGGGTGGGGGGGGGTGCCCGCCAGCGCAAATACCGGAGGAACATCTGCTTCGCACCTCCCAAACCGCACAAACGCCACGTACGCCATTGTCGGCTCGTCACGCGCGGCTGTGTTTGTAAAAGCCGGCGAAGGACTGACTGTCTGCTTCCGACGTCCGAGGAGTACGAGGCTCAGCCTAGGCTCAGTTCGAAGAGCAATAGACATAAAAGCACGCGCCAGGGAAGCACAATCCACTCCGGAAATAATGAACTTTCGGTTATAGTGAATTGAAAGTCACTGGTCCCGATCCGTACATAACAAACAAGCCCAAGAGGATGTGGATATAGGGAACACAAGTGACCTGCAGAAGCAAATGAAAATATAATATAGAACAGCACGATTGTTCTATAGAAACCAAGAACATAAAACAAGTGGCCGGTCCATAACGCAACATTGAATACAAATTATTTTATGTCATGCGGTCTCTTCCTTGGAGCATTTCTGTCGTCAGCTGTAGAATGAGCTGTGATGCACTGTGTTTGAGAATTCTGATGGTTCACCCAGTATGAGAACAGGTGGAATTACACCATCAAATATTTGGATTTTCTAGTAAAATCGAAACTTTCATTGTTTTTTAATTTCCCACGAGTTCACAAGTAATTACCGACACCTTTGAGACGGCAGGACACTGCATAGTTTTCTTTTAATGTCTGCCCGCAATGGAAAGTAGTAATACAGATAGAAATTACAAATTCTAGGAAAATATTTTTACCACAGTACCGCGAATTTGTTTGTTGTTGAAAGAGTTTTCATGTAGAGGATTTCATGTGTTATTTTTGTAACAATTCTGGTGAATGAAAGGGATAGAGGGATCTGTGATTCTGAAGCAATTGCTTCAGCCTATCAATGTCTATCCAGCTTGAAGACTTCATGGAAACAGGCCAGAAGTTAAAAACTAGTAAACACTGATAGTGCTAAACCATTGGATCTTCCAAAACAGAAGAAATAAGTACTCAAAGAGTGAAAGAGCTATTGAAACGCGCTAAGGCTACACTATATTGATCTTTTTCCTCTTTCACTAGGATTGGATATGAAGAAAGTCCTGGGAACGCCGGGTATTTTGCTAGTGTTAAATCGAGTGTAAAAATATTAAAATTTTGAATTCGCGGCGTTTTGATATTTTGGTGAATAATGAAATCAATTCTAATAGAAAACTTGTTTTATATTCATGAGTTATCAGATACAGTGAACATCTTATATAGTGACCCAAAAAATATTTGTCCCTAGCCTAGAGGTTCATATTATTCGGAGTCGACTACATTATTAGTTATAACAATATTAGTTCTTATAATATCGAAAAATTTTGGGATGCGATTTTAAAAGCGAATGAAAATACACCAGAGAGTCGCTGAAACCTATTCGTCGGATTCTTAGACAGTAGAAGGAAATCCGCCACCAACGGGGCTGGAATCAACGACTTTTGGACCTCGTAGCTTCAGTAACGAACTTGTTTCTACAACGTACGTTTTCTTCGGTACACGCTGGCGCGCCCGCTTATTTCGTTTTACACTGTGGAAAAGCTTTCTGGATGCCAACTGCTTACGTTTGCTCTCGTAATCTGGATGTAGAATTTTCTCAAGAGAGGCGCACCCAAGGGGGAGCTCACTGGGCTTAGCCGCCCTCATACTCACAAATATAGATATTAATAACACAGGCACAAAAAAAAATAGTTGTCAGACCCAAAACCTTGACACGTGTTTCTCTATGCGTGTCTTTGGGTCTGACAGTTTTTTTAAATTTTCTGTGCATGTGTAATTTTATATAGTAACAAAAATCATTCAGTATCTCAATTCAATTCGTTGTAAATAATTATAAATCATCAAATAAAAATTAATTTTAACATTAACGAAAATGAAAAATTATTAAGACATACCAAAGTACCAACGTGCCAGAGTGCATACATTCGTGCATTTCAAATCATTTGCACTGTTTCAGGTGCATTCTCAACGTGGAAGCAAATCGATTTCTGAAGCTCCCAGGCCGAAAGATCTTAGGTAGCCACCGCAGCAGCTTTTTTTTTGTCACAGCGAAACCATGGAAACGCTACAAGCCAATGCCTACTGGAACGACTCCCAACATTCTACTTGGAATACAAACTATAATTGCAATAATTCGTTGTTTATGAACCTTCAGTCACTCCACACTAAAAACAAGCAGCAATAAAGGAAACACTCGACTGTTTGAAAATGTCTTTAAATTGCAGAAATATTAGAAGAATTCTAACGACGCAATTGTCGAGCCATTAGATTGTGGGCAAAGAACAAGCAGATTGCTTCATTCGCGGAATTTCCTAGGGAATTGCTGAGCCGCCGCGTGATGGCGGATTCAAGGTGAGGCGTCGGGTGGCGTGGGGCAGAACTAGCGCTCCCGAGGGCAGGGCTGATGAGTGTCGGATCTACGCTCGCTGCTGTGCTGGCGCTCTTGGCCATCGCACGAGGAGATTGAGCGTTGAAGATTCAGCGACACTCATCTCACATAGGGGACTGGTCGGATTTAGACACTGCAAGATCTCCCAAGTACCAAGCCATCTGGGGAAAATCCTTAATACTGGGATTTTAGTAATTCACTAGCTGAACCCCTGCGATTACATCGCAGAAAAGGAAGAACTGTATGTCTGTCGCTTGACTTTTCTGTTGATTGCATCAAGATGCAAAGCAATCGTATATATCTATATAAATTTTCTGTTTACTCGGCTGTGTTTAGAAGCCATATTCCAAGCACTTCCAAACAAAATAATTACTTATAAAGACGTAAAAATTTGTCATTTTCGCACTAGTACTTTGAATTCTTCCATAGTCTTTCTCGTGATCATTAAATTTCATTAATGCATATTCATTAAATTATTATATTTGAAAGACTACCAGGTAAAAATGTTTTTTCCAATGTGAAGAAAATGGAAAACCGATTAATTGTTCGTGTTATCGAGCTACAGAAAAACGAAACAGAGGGCGCCCATAGAAGTGATGAAAATAAGAGTTCTACAAACACATAGGTCCGCAGCAGACTAATCCTTGTCGAAGATGAAGGTGAAAAAGTGAATAATTAGTTATCTGCTATCGTTACACCAATATTGAATTTGTTTTCAACAAAAGGCCACATCTCCACCCGCTTATCGTCCCGCGCACGCTGTTTGAAACGCAATATCTCCGGAGAAATTGCCCACTAGAAGGAAGCAGAGAACCAAACCTGCTTACATTATGTAACGAACAAAGATATATAGAATTTTCACATGTTAGAAAGATGCTGTCCTTTTCGAAAAACGATCTTTTATTTTCTCGTATACGTACGTATATACAGCGTAATATACGTAGTATAGAGAATGTTATGTAATTCTGCGCCAAAAAAACGTCTATTTTTCGACTGGAAACCCCTTATTGCGGGGCCCTGATACGGAAAAAGCAGATAAAACATCGTCTAATATATAGTAAATTACTCCTAATACGCTATGTAGTCATATTCAGAAATTGTGGAAACCGAAAAATGTAGTTTTTTCAAAACTTTCTCCGTGTTCTGTCCGTCAGTAAACACCACTACCGCCTGAAGTATGGTGGAAATAAGCACCATGGCCGAAACATACGTAGGATTTTTTCCAAACTGGATTTTCTCAGGTCGACCTGGCTTAATTGAAGTTTTGCGATTTTGGAAAACATTGATTTTGGGGAACTTTACAGTACGACCGCGGGAAATTTTCAAAATATTCTCAAAACTGGCTCCGAGCTTTTCTTTAAACTTTTTGAAAGAAAGGAGTAAAATACAATTATAAAGATGGCAAGATGCGATTTCCACCGTTAACTCTAAATTTTCAAAAATTTCAAAGTTCTGAAATATTTTCGGCGTCTTCCTACAATTACAAAACTGATGATAGAGGATTTCATTCAAATGAAATTAGTTCTCCATTGTTCTTTCATTAACGTAATGCACATTACTTTCGATACCACAATAATTTTTGGTATCAGTCAGTCAATATCAACGCCGTGGCTGTATCTGTGGTCGGAAGAGGGGGTCAAGGGCATGTACCGCCCACTTGCCGCCCTCTGTGGCGACAAGCCCTTCGCGACCGCAGGGCTTCCCTTGTGTGGAGGGCGCGCCGGGAGGAAATATGGGCGTCGGTTCATTAATCTCGCGTTAGGCGTCGCTGGCGGCGGCTGCTGGCGGGACCCAATTGCCCGTGAGAGGCGATTAGCCCTTCGCCGGTGGCGGCGCGCGCCCTTCAGGGCTCGAGCCCTTGCCTCAAGGGTCCCAACTATATTATCACTCAATATACAACCGACCGCTTGGCCCGGTAGGAAGGGACTTGCGGCGCGGTTTAAGGACGCGAGTCATTGAAACCCACGTACGGTTCTATTAGGAATGAGTTCCAGTGAGTTCCAAATGGTTCCAGAGTGGCGATGCGCCAGACATATTTGAAAGGACCTGAAGGAAATGAATCTATTTGAAAGGACCGCCACCGTGTTTTCTGTGGGAATCTCTGAACTTGCACGTAACTGTCAATTCGATTGAAGTGCATTTCGAAGAGATTTAATATTTAAAACAAGTTGAGTGTAGTACATATTAATTTAATTATTCAAGATTGTTTGTTTATTCGTGATACGAATTAAATTTGTGTTTTATTCTTAGAAACACTTCATTCTGAAATAAAAGCGTTAATTAGTGGTAAGGAAATGTTTTTTTTGTTACGGTCACTTCAACTAGCGATCAATATTGCGTGTAACGGTATGGTAACTATGAGGATGACACGGTATGATGATGATAATGATGATGATAGGGGTGTGAAAGGACGAACACAATACAATCATGACCGAGGCGGAACTCGAACCCGCGATCCTTCGGTCCGAGATCGCTACGGCACTACTGCCCTAGCGAAACGGCGGTAAGGAGGTGTTGTTAACAGTAATTTCAAAGAAATCCTCGGTTTCGAAAAAACGTTGGTATGAAAATTAACAATTATTTTGAAAAAACTTGTTATATTCGTTTCCTGCATTTTAATATAATATTTTTCGCAACTTTTGTCAGCAATTATCAATTTAAAAAAAAAACTGGACTTAATATAATTGAAATTCACCAACAGTCGAATCTATAATAAAATCTTTAAAATATAGGTACACGAGACACGCAAAATAAAGGTAAATTCTCAAATTAGATAAGCATTATCAATTTTATATTCCAATTCTATTGATCAGCGTATAGTTGCACGAATAGAAGCGACAAGAGGACGTCAATTTAATGACTACAAACATTATGCTGAAAATACCCGTTGACAAGGTGATCTAACCTAGAACCATAGCAGTCGGTAGACAAAACAAAACATGTCGGCCAGAAGTGCAAGTGATTCAACAAAGGATGTTGTATTTGCACAGAATTCAATATCTTTGGTGATTTCTCAACATTATGGATCTACTGGGAAATACATTGGGTAGCGGCCAGAGCGCTCGTTTTCTAAAACTGTAAGCCAATGTTGGGGAGCATTCGGATTTATGATAGTCACAGTGCCTTCGCGACAGATTTCCTCGCAGTTCTACCATTTCCCCCTACTTTACAATCTGCCATTTCTCCTTCTTCCCGCTGATTACGCACCTTATCACCATTTCACATCTCAACATAAACGCCTTGCCCCAAAGAATTGTCAACGACCGTATTGAGTTTTTACGGGCCAATTCATGCCATACGTTAAAAAAAACAACAACTTAAGTTCACCTTACTATCATTAGTAGAAGAGCTGCAAAGCACATTGTAGCCATCAGCCCGGGAAGGAGGAGGGGCATAAGGCGCAAGTGGGGACAAAACGAGGGGGGACGGGCGGGGGCGAATGCCCGGACCGTAAGATTAGGAGGGGCGCTAAATTCCTGATTCCACCACCAAATGAGGAGGTTCGAATAAAACATTTTGTCTTGTCCCTCAATGTGTAAAGCAATACCAGGTGGTCGACTAAGAGGGACGCTGTAATTGTCAAATATTAGGAACAGTATTCTCCGACGATTCTCCACCTAATCTTTGCCCAATTTGCCTCAGTCAGGGAAGTTGCAGTAATGAGGAAATTTGACAGGCTCGATTCGGTTCTAGGCAGCGAATTAGAGATTCGAAATTTAGTAAAACAGGGCTAGTCTTATAGTAGTTTAAGAATCCCTCAACAAAGCAGCTTGTGTACGGGGTAAGTCAACACATCAAACGCCCAAACAACACACTTTGAAAAAACTGAACCTTCTCCGGACGAATAACAACGATCAAGTACGCTAATGTTCCAAATTGAATTAACTGAAATATGTATATAAGCACAGCCTCTAGTTTCATTATCTACTCATTACCACGATATTTTTCACAAATATTTTCTGTTCCGTATGTTATTAGATGACGCTAGTCGTTGAAACTTTCCCTGTTAAATTTCGTTGGAATCGGGAACATTCAGTAATTAAACATCCCACAAGAGAGTGTGAAATGGATGTGTCAGAGAGTTTACTGCTTGATTCTGAAGAATCTAAAGAACAGAATAAATAATAAATACAAGATATAATGTGTGAAAAATTCTGTGATAACAAATGCAAGAGAAGAATAAAGCTGAATTCCTAGTATATATTTCTTTTCAAGTGATGTTTTCACGGGTTGCTCAATAATAAAGTTCAACTGTTATTTCATCTAATATTAATGTTAATTTAATATTAATAGTATACTTCATAAAAATCACACTTAAGAAAAAGTACATAATTGAAAGAAGATTTCGATTACGAAAAATAAAGCTTATTTACTTTAGCATCAGTTCTAACATTTGATGGGACATAGTGACGTATACACAATTTACTACATCTCCACGAGAAGTAACAATAATTGTCGAGTGTTATTTAATTGGTAGTAAATCAACATTCAATTCCAAATTATTCGCACGTGCAATTGAATCCACTACCTAACTATAAAAGGTAAAAGGCGTGACTCATTAGGGTGACCACAATGTCGAAGCCTCCTTGTTTATCTCATTAAGACGTCTCCTGCCGTTTCCTCGCGTTTTGATCTCATTATTCATCATCGTGATGCTTTGTTTAGCTCACAGAGCGTTTGCGATACGCTCTGCCTTCTCTCGTGTCCCCTCAATTCGCGGCAAATAAATGAATAAATGATGAACCAATGTTTGATGAGCGTACTTCTGGGTCTGAATCCATAATAGGTGAAGCTGTGGAAGTGTCAGTGCATGTTTACTAAAGAATGATGCATGTATTTAATGTCTCTGGTTCTCAGAGACAATTCTAGTAACATGAACGATATAGTCTGTACAAGAACAACTTGTATTTCTATGGTGCCAAACCTCTTATCCTCGGAAATGTAATTTAAAATGCATGCCGTGAAATACAAAATCCTAATCGAATGAAGAAACTTAAAACTTACAATATTTTAGATTTGCTCATGTGTTTGTCATCGTAAAATAAATATTTGGTTGTGGTGAAGTAGAAAGTTCCTTAGATCCTACAGCATTAAAACTTAAATTGATAAATAAGGGCTTCCCCTTAGGGGCTATTACCTGGCAGTCACAATGTTCCGAAAGAACGTAGGAAAATACTAAGATTTTACGTTGCATCAACTTTCATAGCATTTTCCTCCATTTTCAAATGTCATACTTCATTGACCTATGAGTTAGGTCTATTATCCGTTAGGACCTGTCTGGACCTCATTTATTTCGAAAAGTTCATCTCACTGTTTTAGACAGAAATTGTATAATTGGTTAGAAACAAGGGGGACTCCCGAATCCTGAAAGAGCACGGGAAATTTAAAACAATCAAAAATTTTAGTCTCTGTCGTTTTAGTGCCTCGGAACTTCACTAAACTTCAAAAGCTTCACTTCACTTATTATTATTATTATTATTATTATTATTATTATTATTATTATTATTATTAATATTATTAATATTATTATCACTGGAATGACTGGAATTACTCCAGAGTTCGGATTCTGGAAAATAAAGATTACGCCTGTTTTTAAAATGATTGACATTAAAAAAAAAAACTAGTTCCACTCCCAACACAAAAGCCGAAGTAAACGGGCACTTTTCACCAGTGACGTCCGCGGACGCGTAACTTCTGCGAATAGGGAGGGGGGGGAAGATGTGTGCGCATCACCGGCCGCTTCAGGGCACTTTGTGACGCCTCGCCCGCCCCTCCCGCAGGCAGCCAACGCCCCGCCGCCGCGCCCGGGCACCCGCTGATCGGGGGGCTGGGGGCGGGGTGCAAGCGGTCGGCACCCCCCTGGGCCCCGCGCCCGCGAGGGAGCCCACCGCCGCGGGGTTGTTCGCGCCCCGCCCCGCCCCGCCCCACCCCCTCGGACCGAGAGGAAACAATTGCGCGCCGCGCGGTGCGAATTCGCGATTAACCGCTGCTCCTGACGGGGGAGGGGAGGGGGCCGTGGGATTATTTACACGACCCCCCGCATCCCGCCCCGCCACGGCCCGCGCCTCCGCCGCCGCCGTCGCCGCTCGCTCCATTACAAGGCGGCCGTGGTGAGGACGAGGCGATTTAAAGGGAGCGCACGCACAAAAGGAACACGATGCGCCTCATGAATAAACAAACCCAAAGTCACGCTTTCACAAAAAATACACGGAAAACGGATCTGAAAAGAATGCGCTTCCTCTCCGACAGATTTTACGGAAGGATCAACACCTCGCTTCTGTAAACTTTCTCCACACAGTCACCAGTCCTTGAAAGAGGGCGTTTTGAAAAGGGGCTTATCAGAGCGGGTGGTTTTAGGATCCAGGATCTGATCCCCAAAACTGGAAAGAGTCGCCAATTTTCGCAATAATGTAGCGCAAGAAAATTTAAATGAATTATGAAAATTATTCTTATAATAGTAGTATTACAATGAATGACAAATGTTAAAATATTTTAGGTATACTATCGTCATATCATTTTATAACACTCAGTATGTGATACTCATATTGTCAAGAACCAAGAATATTAATTTGATATGAATTTAGATTATGGTTCTAAGAATAAACAGGATGGTGCCAAATAGGCTACCAAAGGTAGCACTCTTATATAATCCTAGGGGCTACAGAGAGGTAGGTATACCGAGAATGCCGTAATCAGAGCAGCTCTGAGTCTTGGGAAGGGTCATTGGCTTCAACCTTGTAAAGGAAAAATATGGTATGACTAAAAATTCGATGCAACATCGTACAGTTAAATTTGAAAATGACGTGCAAACTTCAGAACATTTTTTATTCTCTTAGAGCCATCACGATTGAGAATCGGATTTTGATGATCAACTTTTGTAGAACAAAATGAGGGAATGATTAGAAGGTTTCAATCTTAATTATGTCAAGGAAGAGTGAAATCTTATTTAAATTTTCTTTCTACGGTATGAATTTAGAATTGAAACACATAATGAACCTACATTTAACAACTATTTATTGTTTTATCCTTTCCAACTTAACTAGATCACACACATTTTTCTTAACTTTCTCTGTTAAAGGAAAGAAATATTCAGAAGAAAAATACTAAAAAATAGAAAAGCATGGCTAGAAGAGTTTCTTTAACTAGGTAGAACATTTACTGATACCACTCTCATATCATAATACTTCTTATACTTTATAATATAAATTACTTCTTCACAGATTGTTAACGGTCTCTTAGTTATTGGCAGGATTTGTTATGTCTTTAATGTACTTTGATTGAGTATTGGCTCTCGTTTTTTTAGTTTTCAGTAATATTTCAGCTGCAGGGCATAATTACGAACCCCGTATGTATAAAAAAAAAATCGCATCTTCGATTTTCTATCACAATTCTCAATATATTTTCATGTAATTGTAAGTTGGTTATCTAACCTCTCCATTATCTATACACATATTGTCGAATTCTTTACTTTTCGACTTATCCGTAAAGTTCAAATATATTTAAGTAACCTCTCCCAAGTGTTGCAAAATCGTACACTCATCTTCATCCACTTTCAAAGAATTATACAAACATGACAGAAGTACTGTATCGTTAGAAATGATAATAATATTAAAAATGAGACTAACATGAGCAATTCAGGAATTTTGAGATTGTCCGTAGGATTACTGTTGTTGAATTGCCTAAAAAGTTGAACGTTGTGCGACACTGCTTAAGAGATTTGGTTGGAAAGAACAGATTGGAGAAAAGATGAGAGCTAGCTGATATGGAAAGGATGAGTCTGAACCACTCTTCAGCCCACAAGCGCGCTCTTCATATGGCAATTTTGAGCCCAGATGTTTTTATCAGCGGTACAGTGAAGCGTCTGGCAGAAAGAGATTTTCTTTCTTGATGGAGACACCTGATATAATTCCAAATCGGTCACTACGTCTGCAGTTTAATCTTGAATAGGAGTTATTAGCGGCTGAGCGATAGCAATACTTCTATGTAATGATGGAAACAGATTTTAGGTGATTACAGGCGATGAGTGAACCCACGTAAAAAACACCTCACAAGACCAGAAAAATGAATAAACGAGTGCGCTTCAAAAAAATATAATAATGTAAAAATTTAGTAATTTTAGATAAGGCACGGAACTACACGAAAGACACAAAGCACGTACAGACACACTGAGGTTTTATAAAACAATGTCAGCACCAATGATATCTTATGGGTGTGAAAATTGGGCCCTCAATAGAGTAGATAAGAGAAGACTAGAAGCTTTGAAAACCGGCATTGAAATTGAAGTTCGTCAATGACTTACGATCAGAACAACCAGTGTCTTATTGCAGAAGGTATACTCATTTGACATTTAGTCTTTCCCAAAAAAAGTGGTATGAGATACAATTCTGCCACCTCATGTACTCTCCTATATAACGAGTAATTCAAAAGAAAATAGATGATTAAGCAAACAATAACTTTAAACACTCAGGTAACTATCAACATCGCATTACGCAATTTTGGTTCAACAAGAGTGATGCTGTACTGAAATACTTGTTTCGGTCGTAAAATGTCACAAAAATAAATTATTTACTTTCGTAAGTTAGTTATTTTGTCATCGTCAACAAATACATTTTGTACAATAGGAATTGCTTTCGGTAAGTGAATAGTTTTATTAGAGTGAATATAGAATTTCCCTTAAAACAAGTTTTTGAGCCATCACAACTTTTGCTCCTTATGCAACTACCATTCCATCGTTGACTCACGTAATTTCTTCAAATTTATCCGAATTTCAATGAACTTCCCTTACCGAATTTCTCTCATGTTCATTATTTCATTGTCTGCTCCAATACATATTTAAACACTTCAGTTTGATGTCCTTGGTATACTTCTATAACTTTCGGTTTACTTCAAGCAAAGAATGGGTATTCTTTACACTCTTTAAATAATTCAATTGCATGATTCCCCAAAATATGAACAAAATATAATATTTGACTGATCTGATACAGTACTTCCATTTAACAATTCGATATTACAGATAGCAGTCGAGTTACATATTCTCATAATCAGTCTCCAAATATAAGACATTACATTAATTTACACCTAAAATATTCATAAAATAACATGTATTACCTATTCGTAAGTTAAAATTCAGATTATAAAACAACCCCTTAAAATATGTCGCTTTGTTCACCAGCCAGAAATAACACAAATCTCCGTCAAGAACACGTCAACAACACGCTCTCTCTCCGTCATCAACACTCTTTTTTTCTCTGTGCCTAGTAACTAGGCAATGAACATGATTCAAACAACTCACAAGACCAGAAAAATGAATAAACGAGTACGCTTCAAAAAAATATAATAATATAAAAATTCAGTAATTTTAGATAAGGCACGGAACTACACGAAAGACACAAAGCACATACAGACACACTGAGGTTTTATAAAACAATGTCAGCACCAATGATATCTTATGGGTGTGAAAACTGGGCCCTCAATAGAGCAGATAAGAGAAGACTAGAAGCTTTGAAAATAAGATTTCTTAGTCCTTTAGATGGCTATTGAATACTAGACCATAAAATATACATGAAGGTGAATTAAAGATTTTCAACCTCACCGAAACAATAGACGTACTAAGACATAATTGGCACGATCATTTAATGAGAATGCCAGTAGATCGAGTTCCAAAACTTCTCTACAACCCGAACGGGAAAGGAGGTAAGGGCAGACCAATAAGGCGATAGGTCACTCTTAAAGACGGAACGGGCCAATAGGGTTAATCGATGATGATAATGATGATGATGATGATGACAATGATGATGAGGTTGAGGTGCCTAGGCCGCGACCTACGCACAGGTGCCAACGTTCGGTCTCCATTCTGTGCCTTCCTCAGGGCAATGTGCTTACGCTCGCGGCGTTCTCACGATGATTGATAATGATAATGATGATGATGAGGGTGACGAGCAAAGCGGTGTCCTACGAAAGGGTGTGGCGCAGAGAGATGGTCGATTGGTTCTAGGCAGGTTAATTACGAGTAGTTCGAATTTAGTAAACAGGGCTGTCTTAATAGTTAGTTTAGATCCCTTCAACAAGCAGCTTGTGTAACGGGGTAAGTCAACACATTTATAACGCCCAAACAACCCACTTTCTTGAAAAATGAACCTTTCTCCGGACGAATTAAGAACGATCAAGTACCTAATGTTCCAAATTGAATAACTGAAATATGTAATATAAGCACAGCCTCTAGTTTCATTATCTACTCCATTACCACGATATTTTTTACCAAATATTTATGCGTTTCCTATGTTTTTTATTAGATGACGCTAGTCGTTGAAAACTTTCCCTGTTAATTTCGTTGAATCGGAACATTCAGTAATTAAAATCCCACAAGAGAGTGTGAAAATGGACGTGTCAGAGAGTTTACTGTTGATTCTGAAGATCTAAAGAACAGAATAAAATAATAAATACAAGATATATAATGTTGAAAATTTTTGTGATAACAAATGCAAGAGAAGAATAAAGCTGAATTCGCTATATATTTTCTTTTCAAGTGATGTTTTCACGGGTTTGCTCAATAATAAAAGTTCAACTGTTATTTCATCTAATATTATGTTAATTTTAATATTAATAGTATACTTCATAAAAATCACACCTTCAAGAAAAAGTACATAATTGAAAGAAGATTTCGATTTCGAAAAATAAAGCCTTATTTACTTTAGCTTCAGTTCTACACATTTGATGGCATAGGTGACGTATACACATTTAACTACATCTCCACGAGAAGTAACAATAATTGTCGAGTGTTTATTATTGGTAGTAAATCAACATCTCAATTCAAATTATTCGCACGTGCCAATTGAATCCACTACACTAACTATAAAAGGTAAAAGGCGTGACTCATTAGGTGACCACAATGTCGAAGCCTCCTTGTTTATTCTCTTGAGACGTCTCCTGCCGTTTCTCGCTTTTTGCTCTCTATTCATCATCGTGATGCTTTGTTTAGCTCACAGAGCCGTTTTGCGATACGCTCTAGCCTTCTCTCGTGTCCCCTCAATTCGCGGCAAATAAATGAATATGATGAAACCAATGTTTGATGAGCGTACTTCTGGTGTGAACCATAATAGGTGAAGTAGTGGAAGTGTCAGTGCATGTTTACTTAAAGAATGATGCATGTATTTAATGTCTCTGGTTCTCAGAGACAATTCTAGTACATGAACGATATAGTCTGCACAAGAACATTGTATTTTATGGTGCAACCTCCTTATTCCCTCGGAAATGTAATTTAAAATGCATGCCGTGAATACAAATCTAATCGATATGAAGAACTAAAACTTACAATATTTTAGATTTTGCTCATGTGTTTGTCATCGAAATAAATATTTTGGTTGTGGTGGAAGTAGAAAGTTCTTAGATTCTACAGCATTAACTTAAATTGATAAATAAGGGCTTCCCTTAGGGGCTATTACTGGCAGTCAATGTTCCGAAAGAACGTAGGGAATTACTAAGATTTTTACGTTTGCATCAACTTTCATAGCCTTTTCCTCATTTTCAATTCATACTTATTGACCTATGAGTTCGGTCTATTCTCGTTAAGGACCTGTCTGGACCTCATTTATTTGAAGAAGTTCATGCTCATGTTTTAGACAGAATTGTATAATTTGGTTAGAAACAAGGGGGATCCCGAATCTGAAGAGCACGGGAAATTTTTAAACAATCGAAAATTTTAGTCTGTGTCGTTTTAGTGCTCGGAACTTCACTAAACTTCAAAAGCTTCACTCACTATTATTATTATTATTATTATTATTATTATATTATTATTATTATTAATTATTATTATTATTACATATTATTTATTATTATTATTATTATTCATTTAATTTATTACATGGAATGACTGGAATTATCCAGAGTTCGGATTTGGAAATAAAGATTACGCCTGTTTTTTAAATGATTGACATTAAAAAAAAAATAGTTTCACTCCCAACACAAAGCGAAGTAAACGGGCACTTTTCCCAGTGACGTCGCGGACGCGTAACTTCTGCGAATGGGGAGGGGGGGGAGATGTGTGGCGCATCACCGGCCGTTCAGGGCACTTTGTGACGCCTCGCCCGCCCCTCCCGCGGCAGCCAACGCGCCGCCGCCGCGCCCGGGCACCCGCTGATCGGGGGCCTGGGGGCGGGGTGCAAGCGGTGGGCAGCCCCCCTGGGGCCCGGGCGCCGCGAGGGAGCGCCACCGCCCGGGCTTGTTCGGCCCCGCCGCCCGCCCGCGCCCCACCCCTCGGACCGAGAGAAACAATTGCGCCGCCGCGGGGCGAATTCGCGATTAACCGCTGCTCCGACGGGGGAGGGGAGGGGGCGTGGGATTATTATACACGACCCGCCCCACCCGCCCCGCGCACGGGGCGCGCTCGCGCGCCGTCGCCGCTCGCTCCATTACAAGGGGCCGTGGTGAGGAGAGGCGATTTAAAAGGGAGCGCACGACAAAAGGAACACGATGCGCCTCATGAATAAACAAACCCAAGTCACGCTTTCACAAAAAATACACGGAAAAGGATCTGAAAGAATGCGCTTCTCTCCGACAGATTTTACGGAAGGTATCAACACCTTCGCTTCTGTAAACCTTCTCCACAAGTCACCAGTCCTTGAAAGAGGCGTTTTGAAAAGGGGCTTATCAAGAGCGTGTGGTTATAGGATCCAGGATTGAATCCCAAACTGGAAAGAGTCGCAAATTTTCGCAATAATGTAGCGCAAAGAAAATTTAAATGAATTATGAAAATTATTCTTATAGATAGTAGTATTCAATGAATGACAAATGTTAAATATTTTAGGTATATTATTGTCATATCATTTTAAACACTCAGTATGTGATATCATACGTCGCAAGAACCAAGAATATTAATTTGATATTGAATTTAGATTATGGTTCTAAGAATAAACAGGATGGTGCCAAATAGCTACCAAAGGTAGCACTCTTATATAATCCTAGGGGCTACAGAGAGGTAGGTATACCGAGAATGCCGTATCAGAGGAGAGCTCTGAGTCTTGGGAAGGTCATTGCTTTAACCCTTGTAAAGGAAAATATATGGTATGATTTAAAAATTCGATGGCAAACACATACAGTTAAATTTGAAAATGACGTGCAAACTCTAGAACATTTTTAGTCTCTTAGAGCCATACGATTGAGAAGCGGATTTTGATGATCAACTTTTGTAGAACAAAATGAGGGAATGATTAGAAGGTTTCAATTTAATTATGTCAAGGAAGAGTGAAATCTTATTTAAATTTTCTTTCTACGCTATGAATTTAGAATTGAACCACATAATGAATCTACATTTAACAACTATTTATTGTTTTTATCCTTTCCAACTTAACTAGATCACACAATTTTTCTTAACTTTCTCTGTTAAACGAAAGAAATATTCAGAAGAAAATACTAAAAAATAAAAAAGCATGGTAGAAGGTTTTTTTTAACTAGGTAGAACATTTACTGGTACACTCTCATAACATAATTACTTCTTATACTTTTATAATATAATTACTTCTTCACAAATTGTTAACGGTCTCTTAGTTATGCGAAGGATTTGTTATGTCTTTAATGTACTTTGATTGAGTATTGGCTCTCGATTTTAAGTTTTCAGTAATATTTCATGCTGCAGGGCAATATTACAAACCCGTATGTATAAAAAAATCGGCATCTTCGATTTCTATCACAATTCTCAATATATTTTCATGTAATTGTAAGTTGGTTATCTAACCCCTCCATTATCTATACACATATTGTCGAATTCTTTACTTTTCGACTTATCCGTAAAGTTCAAATATATTTAAGTAATCTCCAGTGTTGCAAATCGAACACTCATCTTATCCACTTTCAAAGATTATAAAAACTGACGAAGTACTGTATCGTTAGAAATGATAATAAATAAAAATGAGACTAACATGAGCAATTCAGGAATTTTGAGGTTGTCCGTAGGATTACTGTTTGTTGAATTGCCTAAAAAGTGAACGTTGTGCGACACTGCTTAAGAGATTTTGGTTGGAAGAACAGATTGGAGAAAAAGATGAGAGAGCTAGCTGATAATGGAAAGGATGAGTCTGGACCACTCTTCAGCCACAAGCGCCTCTTCATATGGCAATTTTGAGGCCAGGTGTTTTTATCAGCGGTAAAGTGAAGCGTCTGGCAGAAAGAGATTTTCTTTCTTGATGGAGACACCTGATATAATTCCAAATCGGTCACTACGTCTGCAGTTTAATCTTGAACAGGAGTTTTTAGCGGCTGAGCGATAGCAATACTTCTATTAATGATGGAAACTATTTTAGGTGATTACAGGCGATGAGTGAACCCACGTAAAAAACACCTCACAAGACGAAAAATGAATAAACGAGTGCGCTTCAAAAAAATTAATAATATAAAAATTCAGTAATTTTAGATAAGGCACGGAACTACACGAAAGACACAAAGCACGTACAGACACACTGAGGTTTTATAAAAAATGTCAGCACCATGATATTTATGGGTGTGAAAATTGGGCCCTCAATAGAGTAGATAAGAGAAGACTAGAAGCTTCGAAAATAAGATTTCTTAGTCCTTTAGATGGCTATTGAATACTAGACATAAATATACATGAAGGTGAATTAAATTTTTCACCTCACCGAACAATAGACGTACTAAGAACATATTGGCACGATCATTTAATGAGATGCCAGTAGATCGAGTTCCAAAACTTTCTTACAACCCGAACGGGAAAGGAGGTAAGGGCAGAACCAAATAGCGATAGGTCCTCTTAAAGACGGAACGGCAATAGGGTTAATCGATGATGATGAATATGATGATGATGACAATGATGATGAGGTTGAGGTGCCTAGGCCGCGACCTACCAAGGTGCAACGTTGGTCTCCATTCTGTGACCTTCCTCAGGGCAATGTGCTTGCGCTCGCGGCGGTTCTCATGATGATTGATAATTGATAATGATGATGTTGAGGTGATGAGCGAAGCGGTGTCCTACGAAGGGTGTGGCGGGGTGCGGGCGTCGGGGGCGTGGCGGGAGGGGGCGGCGGGTGGGGACTCGTGCCGCCGGCGCAGCTTCAGCGCTCCGCGCGTAAATTCACGGGATTACCACAATAAAGCTGCCGCTCGCCGCGGCGGCGACAGAGCGGCGGGCGGCGGCGGCGGGCGGTGGCTGGCCATTTAATCTCCGCGGCGGCAACGCA
>BOPP01000194.1:1855900-1867419 GCA_017312745.1 Gryllus bimaculatus | reverse complement strand
GGCAACCGCTGCGGCGCGGCGGCACGGAGCGGAGCCCTCAAGGCGACCCGCAGCCGCCGCCCGCCGCCCGCCACCGTATACCATCCTTCGACAGCATAAGACTACCATACGTTCCCCGCCCCGAGCCAAGGCCGTAAATCTGCTGCCTTATAATATACCATCTGTCCGCTAGCGTTAATCTATAAGGGCCTTCCATAAGAGGTTACCGGAAAGTCCACTTCTTCCTGCGGTACACGCGCGGCAAATTGAACAGTCTGGCGGCCGCGCTCTTAACTCACCGCCTGCAACCACGATGCGGCGCGGCGTGGCCGGCGCGGCCGGCCGGGTGGCGGGGCGGTTGCGACGGGCGGCGCCGTTAGTAACGCCGCGCGAAAATTCTTAAGATTTTGGTTTTTTGCTTAGTTCACAGACGCGTTAACCGGATAATGGAAGGTCAAATTTCGGTGACAATGAAAAAAGACACCAAGGTGCAGAAGCGGAATGTTGCCTCTTTATTGTATTACAGTTTGACAGGTTAATTTGGAGAAAATGCCAGTTTTTCTGTTCAGTCAGCCAGAAGGGAAAATGTAGTGTGTTAGTCGTTTGGAAATATCCGTGAGAATCCGATATGTAAGATGAAACTTCAGTAAACAATGCAATCCCAACTTAAAGATTTGCAGTTAGCAGTTGATTTCTTTATTTCGAATGGGTACCGCTTTGAGAGAAAGGTGTTTATAAGTCTTACATTTCTAAATGCCGAGTGTTCACGCTTATATAAAGCTTCTACTCTCAAAAATGTAAACGTCATATGTTCATGCTTCCCAAAGCAATAGTTTTCCATCACACATCCGGCTTGGTGGGACAGGAAACATCTTGTAGTTAATGTTACATTCATTTTATTTTTCAGAATGTTTTGTTGCCGCATGGAGTAGTTTTAGACAGTTGAAAATATGATGGCGCAATGATATTGACGAGGCGACCATTTGAGGTGAAGTGTGCGCTAGTTAATAGAACTACAAAGTAAATAACATTTCTAGCAAACGTGCAAGAACTGTCGCAAAATGTAATTTTGGACTAAAGAATTATCCTTAAAATTTTGAAATTATGTTTCGCTTCATTTATTTATAAGATTATTTTATTTTTAATGTCATTTTAAGGGAAAAAATGCATTTCCATCATAATCTGATAGCAGCGGTTATGTTAAAGAAATTACAACATGATCGAAACTCCCACAGATATTGATCAATTGAATTATTAATCGCAAAAAAACAGAAGAGTATAAGCTTATGAAATCATAATTGTTTGAATTTTCGTAATTCCCATCGTTATCAAAAGATGTATAGAATAATGTTTTGGGTTTTGATTTATGTGTTCTCCTTACTAGCAATTAATTGCATGTCTATCGAAAAATATTTCTTTTTTGCTGAAGGATGTACAACTTAGCGAAGTATGTTCTATGAATTTTTCCCATTACACTATCTCCTGTAAGTGTGGTAGGTGCCTAGGTAGAAGCAACGCTCGAGAACTGGCATCTACTCCCACAGTGAAACCATCGTCAGTGGTATTGTAAAGGAAAGTGCCAAATACAGTAGTTTACGTAACCAGGGCGCGAACCAAGTGAATCCCGCAGTCGTCTCATTGTTGCCTTCGTTAGATTCAGACTAACACAAAATCATACAAACTCGACTCGTGGGTGAATCATCTCGCTCCTGTTGCATATATTATTTTTTAACACGCCGTGAATGAAACACAATGCGTCAAGTAAAGGAATATAAATTAAATATCAAATATCTAGAAATGCCTTACTTGTACAAAAGTAAATGGATTCAAGTCAGTGTCCTAACACTACTGTTGGTTAATAATACACAAAGACATCGTCAAAACGAAAGACAATTGCGAATCATTACAAATGTTTTGCACACGCTTCGCAATGCTTCGCACACTGTCATAAAACGCTGTTTCGCACACGGAAAACAAGCACGAGTAACCGCGTTGCGGGCACGGTGTGTTAAAAAAATAGTTATCTATTCAAATGTGTATCAGAGAACTTTAGATCCAAGTAACTTAGCTAGTACGCCACAGCCGCAGCGGTGCGGCAGTGAAGGCGGTTCCACACATTCGGCATTCGCCGAGCAGCGAGCCCGTCTAGTCCCGAACATCTGATGCGCTCAGCGAATGTTCGCTTCCTTTGATGTATCCTAAAGACATCCACGCAATTGGTAGGGCAAATACCGAACGTTCGGCGCTTGGCGAATGCCTAGCAACCCGTCCACACTACTTGGGGTTTGGGGAGCTTTTGGGTTGCTCGGGATTCGCCGAATGTCGCATGTGAGGAGCCGCCTTGGGATCCTGCTCAGTTGTTCCTCGCCTGCGGTAATTTAGGCGGGGGGGGCGGCGTTCGCTCCCCGCCGCGGGCAGGAGCGCGGTTCCCCCGAAATTAAATATGAGGCCGATTTTTCCAGCGACCTCCGGGGGGCGGTAATTCGGCCCCCGGGGCGCCCGCCGCCCCCGACAGAGACGGATGCGGCGCCCCCCGGCGGCCGAGAAGCTGCCGTTCCCGGAAGCCCCGGCCCCCGCCGTCGCCCCCGCCCCCGCTGCCGCTTTGTCACCCGACAGAGAGTGCCGCGCAGCGCCGCGCGGCGGCCCAGCCACTAGCACAGGCAGGAGGAGAGCCATTCTTTAGAAATATCGCTCTTCAAATCTGCTCGATTTGTTTCGAGCGTTTTTAAACTGATTCATAGCCTGTAAAATAACACATTTACAATGGATGAGATTTAAGAATCGTAGAATTATGAAAACATTCGGCATTCGAACAATCGAATTTTTATTCGTACTTTCCTATTAAATATCTTTATTGCAAGGATGTGGTAGATAGTGTTGATGTGGAGTTTTACAGGAGTTACGTAAAATAATACCGTATAGGTATTACAAAAATTGCCAACTATTCTCTAAAGCACATTTCATCAAAATCAAATACAATTCTCCCCTTCAAACACCGATTATAACACAAATACCACTTTTCTCGGGCAATGTTAAACGTAATTACGTTAAAAGCTGAAGCGCGACTGCTGCGGTGGTCAGAGCGCGCTGCCAGATACTGCTAACTTTAGAAAGTATTCTGCAAATTCTAAAGAAAACCTGTTGTAAATTCTTCCTAAAGTTAATGACAATCATATTTTACTTTCAAAAACTAGCACCAAACGGCCTATGAGATGAAGGATAAGTTGGTTTCGGAATTCGGCTTCGGTTTCGGAATTCGTCTTCAGCAACATTGAGGAGTGTGTTACATTGACGTTCAGAACGATTGAATTAGCCAAAGGACAGTGTTTGTCGCAAACTTTTGAATATGCAATTCAACACATTGATAATATTTGTTTCATAACTATCGAGTTCATGGGTGCTAATACAACTGTATGGCAGATGCTTTTCGTGGTTAAGAATAGAAAATTTTAAGGTTGTAGAACTTTTTGTGTTAACTAAAGGTCAATAAGCTATCTTGATGATGATGATGATGATGATACTAATAGCAAATATAAGAGTAATATAAATTATATTAATAATAATTGTAGTAATAATAGTAATCTTTATGCGTAAATTAATGCGTTAAATAAATTCGTAAAAATTCCGTTTGTCACAAACACCTATTAAATAAACGATTTTGTCATTAATACAATAATTTCCATTTTCTACACAAAAGTCTGCATTTCTGATTATGTTTTGACAATTCATACACCACCTCTGTCATTTGGAAAAGAACAGATCAACTTTATGGTACGCAGCTCATTTCTACTCCAAATATTTCTATCACAGAAACTCTCGCAATAACACAAACAGCACCCTCAGCATTTTGTCTATATGGTACCACACGTGACTTTCTTACCGTAATATCGATCCTCACGCTCTCTATTCAGTGTAGATCAGCTATGTGTAGATCAGCTGTTCACACCCCACCAGCTTGGGCCGCATGTGGCCTGGCGATGTGTTTTCTGAAGCACGAGTGTGTGCACGCAGAATGACATTAAACAGACGTCGGAAACAGTGGTTGATCGTTTGCCTTTCACATATCTTCAGAATACGTTCCAGAACAACTGGCTCTTCTAAATGATCCATTTGTTTCCTCGGGTCCGCTTATTAAGGCATTAAATAATGAAGTTTGTTTTTGAATGAATGGATCATCTTTTTTGGTGAACATTTTTGGTGAATGTTTAAAAAGCAAAAATTGAAGATACGTAAATGTTTGATACATTTATTTTGATACTGATAACGAGAGAAATGTAATACCGTCGCTGCGGCCCTACATGAGTTATTATTTTTATTTTTGGCTCTCAGTCTTCATGAGGTTGTGCGCCTCTGCTGAAGATGATGTGAATCCTAAATATGCTTCCTTCAACGGGAGCTCCTAGGTGGTTGTCTGGAATCCAAGAGAATGTAGCGCTCTGTCTTCAGTGTAGTCAGAATAGGAACGCCCTCGTCACAGGAAGTCCAGCGAAGGAGTTGATTAATGCTTAATTAAACAATTGCTTAGAGCCTCGGTGGATAGATGGCTCCCAATAATATTCCAAGAAATATATATATATATACATACATATATATATATATATATATATATGTATATATATATATATATATATATATATATATATAATGCATTAAAAAAATAATGTGCTGTGCAAAAATATAGACGATAAATATTTTAAAATACATGTATAAATGGCTCAGCGAGTGGCTGTCATAAGCCATACTTTTGAGGTTTTCTAATTGACAATGCCAAGAGTTTCACTGAACAGTCCTCTTTCTTTTCAGCTGTTATGTTTCCATTTTCTAGCCATAAGGCAAGATTTTTATAATACTACTTTGCTCTACCGAATCAAAATTAAAGAAAAAATAAAAGTCGTTTTTGAGAGATTTTTAAAAATTTACTCTACTCGCAATATTACGCGAATACTACCCATATTTTACAAAAGTCGTAGGTGACTTTATATAAAGAGCTGTTCTGGAAAAGCATATTTCATTAATAAAAATCTCTGACTTTAATATTATAGATGTAGAAAGGCGCCGAAAAAGTTTGCAATTTTCGATAATTTAGAGTTCACAGAAATTGGGAACCACGTCATATTTTAAGCGTGATTTACTCCATCCGAGGGAAAAAGTTAATCACAAATTTTGATGCATTTTTTGAGAAAATTTTGAAACTGTTATTAAGGATTGTTGTAGAGTACTCTCAAATATCAAAATATACGTATCAATTTCAAGGTGTTGCTACATCTACCTGATCTATCGAGAAATAACCATTTTGTTGAAAATCTTGCCTAGGATTTTTCGCCAGCGTTGTTCACACACGGACAGACGTTTTCCTTTTAACCAATCTGTATCAAGAACCCCTTCAACATGAACTATAATTGTTAGCCGAAGTTGTTTACTTCATACAGGAACAAAAAGTATCCACTTTTTCTGTACCTGAAATTTTCTGTCAAGAAGCCGCCAATGTTTGCTGTAGGATTACAAAGCTTTCTCTGTACTACGTAAGTAGTACATGAGGAAGTAAATCATGATGCTCGAAACGCGTTTTTACGAAGGATTTTGCAATGAAATCCGAAAACGCACCAACATGTTTACAACTGTTCGAACAATCTATCTTCAATCTTTATTACAAATTTCCGATGCGCGCAGAAATTAAAAGAAAACTGTGCAGCATCTGGGCAAGAGAGTGGTGTCTACGTTTTCTTTAGGTACCTAAGATCTACGGAAAAATACAAAAATAATGAATCAGTTACGATTTTCACAGCAATATGCGTCAATATGTGATTGTGTTATTCCGCTTAATCTCATATTCGGCGTACCCA
This sequence comes from Gryllus bimaculatus, assembly GCA_017312745.1. NCBI lineage: Eukaryota > Metazoa > Arthropoda > Insecta > Orthoptera > Gryllidae > Gryllus > Gryllus bimaculatus. The sequence goes on along the minus strand of BOPP01000194.1, from coordinate 1,861,597 downwards.
TTGAAGGAAGTAAAAGAAACGCAGACAACTTTTTTCGTACAATCTCTTCCCCTTAGAGTGATTTTCCCTACTGGGACAGACTAAACGAGCAAAATAATCCGATTTTTTTCCTTCTTAACTGCGGCATAAATATACACAATTAACTAAAGATAAATTGAAAGTATAATCTCGTCAAAAAATAGTTTATCTTATCATTCTTATTACATCTGTACGTAATTTTTGTAGGTTTTGTGTGGCATTTAGAGTTTCAACATTTTTCACGTCACTGCACAATATATTCAAAATAATATGCATAATCATGAGAAAATTCTAGGACAATTAAATTGTCTTATTCTATGACCGTTTTCTGAAGTTGTTTTCGAGCCTTGGAGTAATTTTCTGGGACCTCAAAATTCTGGTCAAGCATTCCGTTCACATTCTTATTAACCAGATATTACTTAACAAGTTTACTCGTGGACGTTTGACAATTTATGTAAATTTATTCGTTTGACAATTTATTTATTTATTAACATTATTCTAACAGTCATGTAACATATTTAAAAAATATTCCTTGTTAAATATTTATTTTGTATCCTTTCTCATATACATTCTTTCTGAAAAATATTTTCGGTAAGCGTTGTGAGTCTATTACGCGGTTAGTATTTTGGACGGCTCAGTAGACTACACACACGACTTAATCAGGTTACCAATAGTATCTGTGATCGGATAATACGTTGAAAAATCACGAAAACAGATCTTTTACAGAGAGAAACGTAAGTTAGTTTTATTTGTAGTACTAACCCACTGTTGTAGGGTAATAAAAATGAATTGACATAAATATTATCTGTCGTACGTTAAATGACATGAAGCTGATCAAACAGGTCCGTAGGCCTACTTATCATTTCACCATGTTTCACAAAACCGATTTACACTTGTTCTTTATGAACAACGTTTTTGAAAAATGAATTGAACAGAAAAAGTTGGTCGTGGTCTTGTGTTTAAAATTTGACCATATTAATTTTACGGATGCTTCCTTCCATTTTCTTTCCAATAGCGCCGCGAGCGAGTGACTGTCAAACATAATAGCTCACGTCTGAAAGTAATAAATTCTTGGCAATCCGGGAGACGCCGCGTCTTTGGCTGAGAGGCCGACGTTTCACCTGTCATCTCTCAGGCTTCCTCAGGGTAGTCACCAATTCGTCACCTCTCAGCCAACTCCAGCGCTTCTCAGCCAACGACGCGACCTCTCCCGGATAGCCAAGAATTTATGGAATCGAGCCGCAGAAGCTTACGTGTGCAAGATAAAAGCTATTTAGATTGTTACAGTTACATCACTGACAAAGTGAAAAATCGGTACTCCGTTTTGCGCATAATGTAATTTATTGATTATCTATTCTGTATTAATGTTCATTGGTTTATTCACTCACTGCTTATAAAACCATACGTTCTCGCAACATTCCGCTTAATGTGGCGACGAGGGAGTCTACAGTGTCTCATTTAACGAAATATAATTCAACTTGGAATTATGATAATTTGTTTGATGTTACATCTTTTTGGCACGTCCAGAGACCTGCCCACGCCTCACGGAGGGGTATTTTTGACAACTGTCTAAATCAAACGGACAAATGGAATGCATGCGTAATGGCGAGAATTAGAGAAGTCGGTGGTGATTCAATATGTATTTTTAAGTTTAAGAGTAGAGAGGAATCGTTTTAAGAAAGAGTAAAGTTGGGAGTTTAACAAAGAAATTCCCAGAAGAATTATCAGAAAAAGTTGCCGACCAGGGACGCTCTCTACAGGATCTACTTTCGTGATTACGGTGGCGGCAGAATCGATTAACACTATTAATCACGAAGAGATTAGTAGACTAATCATAATTAATGGCATTATATTACACACCCACATAATAATCAAAATATCTCTGAATCAATATTATAAGTTACTTCTGATGAATATTCGCGAAAGTTCAAACGTCTAAGAAAACTGAAACCATTGAATGAACTTACTACGCGAACTAAATTGAATTAAAATGTGTGCACAATGATCATTTATAATGAAAAGTGCACAGGATGATGCCCAGTCGTTTATTCGAAGCAGACGGGGAGGAGAAGTGGAAGAATGTTGGAATGTCTTCCTGGCACGCGGGGACCAGCGCGCTCCTTCGCTCAACGTACTCCGATTTTGCGATGCCCATCACCTTAATTCCGTCAACCGGCTTTTCTAATTCATACTGTTATGTGAAGAAATAATGCAAGCCATCTCCGTCAAATTAATATACTTATTGAAATTGAATAAATATATTAGCCTAAATAAGAGAAGTCTTAATAAATATATTATGTTGACGGGTATGAACTCCATTATTTCTTCATGTAATTACGTTATCAATACCTCATCACAATTCCCATATACAACTATAATTGTACTTCGTTGTGTATTTAAAAAAAATATTGGGATACTCTTCGTAGACTTTGCAACTATTAAAGTGTCCCTTTCACAACTACTACTTTGTTTAACTTAAAAACTTTTTTACGAAACGTATCTGCACACGAGTAATTTGCAAGAACCAACATTTTTTAGACCATCCTACGTCGTGTTAATTGTTTTAAGAATTTCGAAACTGCCTATGTAAGAAATTTACAGATAAAATTGAACTCTTTTAAATTGAAAAATACCCGAACTCTTAATTTTCTAGACTTAAAGCTTTAAAACTGAAAGTAACATGATCTCAGCAGAATTAACAGGAATTCCATCCTATCTTGTCAAGTTTAAGTATGAAACGTCCGTGCCTGCAAACATCGATTGACGTTTTCAAGAAAATTAATATCTAATTAAATAACTTGATTACATTATTTTGTATAATGTTCCCTTTCTTCAGAGAATTTGATTCAGATTATGAGGAACATTTACGGAATTCGGTGGAATAAATGGTGAATTATAAATGAAATTATTTCAAATAGTTATATTTTAAGAAATATGTTCATACAATTGCTGCAAAAATCGAGAATATGTAGTCACTAAAAGTTCAAAGCTGATGTATTCAAAATACAAAGACGGGAGGAGGTAGTAAGAGAAAAAATTAAACACACAGGACTACTCATGATCTCCCGGACGACGACTCCGTGGTTGGCAGGGGCGGCTGACAGCCGGGCATGCCAATAGCTCTAGATCTACTAATTCATGATTGAAAATTCTTCATCAGGGTTTCGTAAATCGAACTTGAAGGGCGAAAGTTTGTGTCACATACTAGTAATATCCCTAACAGAGTTCGTCGCTTGTTCCAGCATCGAAATTTAGTCTCCAACTCAGGAAAGATAATTAATAACCTTAATATTTAATAAAGATCTGCGCTGAAAAAATACAAACGTGTTTTAAATGTTGGCCGTTTATTTACTACCATAATGTATTGTTCCTTGTTGAAATGAATTTTCATTTATAATTTGCAAAAATAAAACGATGGAGGCTGAAGAAAAATCAAATGACAGTACAGAATTAATCAGAATGATGGCTACAGCTGCATTACCAAACGTTATCAGAGAGAAGTGAACAGTTGTAAGCGATTATTACGGTAAGTCATGAAAAACTAGTGAAGAATACAGGCATCAGGAAATTTTGAAACAAGTCTATCTTAATATCAGCGGTCTTCAGAAGTAAACTGATACCGGTTGTAGGCTAACGGCACAACTGCTACAACAAACGAAGCCAGCAAAAGAAATATCCCGCCTCACTGCCATCATAGGTACGGACGCGGGTTTGAATCTCGGAGTCGCAACGCTTGTGATACACCTTTTGGGTATGTTATGTTGGTAAAGATTTAGCCGTTTCAGGGGCATAAAAAATGACAATTATTCGTTGCCACAACGTACATTTTAACGCATTATCATTTACGTTTTAATACAACTTACGTTTTATCGCTAAAATATTTTCAACATCGCTGAAATTATCAAGAGAATAAAAGTAACTTTGTTTCTTGCTCTTTGCAGGAATATTTCAAAGAACTACAAAAGTTCACTTGACTTCTTTGTGCTTAAGACTGCTTTAGCGTGGGCAGGTTCTCATGCATTGCACAACAAATACTTTCGTACAGATATTGTTGGTACTCAAACAGAACTTCAACTCAAAAACGTCTTTTAATGTCAGTATTCTAACGATTTTCGAGTGTCAACTTTAAGAAACAGATTTATTTTTTCTAATAAGCGAAGTGCATTTTACATAATCAAGTCCACGCAATGTCAGTGAGAAGGAACTCGCCTTTAAAAGTCACTTTATTTCCAACATTTTAAAAAGTCGAAAAAATACAAAAGTATTCACACGCTTCTCAAAGATAATTTATTTGCATAAACAACAATATTATTATTTTCATAGGGTGCATTGGCAATTTGTGCGGAGATTACTTCCACAACATTTTTCAGACCCAACTCTCTTTCGAACATGGAAAAACGACGAAACGATAAATCAACGAGATCTATAAAACTTTTTCGGGTTTCCATTTTATCATATTCCTTGACCATACTTTCTTCAAGTTTTTGAGTGAATCTGCACGACAATGAGAATAAAATAAATAGGAGAGGCCTCCATAAAATTAGATGGAAGGCAATCAAAAGATAATCTGAAATTAAAGAAGGATATGATAATTCTCTTGCGATTATATGGCACCCAAAACCGATTCGTTTGCCTGCATTATCCTGTGACGTGGAACATACCAGTAAACCTTACTCCATTTGTGTTATTATGGTCAAGCGAGAGGGTATCGCTAATCATACCCGAGGAAAGCCAGAAATGCGGAGAGCATGGTTATAAAATAGTCAGTATTTTCCCGGAATGAATACTGCATTCCAGTATCCTACATTATGAATGTAGTACACGCAGGACGAGTGGAATTTTAAGTGCGGTGCGCTGGCGTTTGCCAAATGTTCTCTCTGCACAACACGCTGCGAAGGTGTGCACAGACGCTGAGTGCATCTCAGGGAAATAATTCGCAATTATCAGTTTTACACGTATCCAAAGAAAAATATCAGTAGTGCAATACGCGCGAAACAGACCCCCGAGCGAGGAGCCCACAAGCGTCTCTTTTCCCTCCCATAGTGCGCCACAACGCTTGTTCAAGAAGCCCGGATCGGCACTTATTCCTATTGCATCCCACGGTCACGATTTACCAAGCCTCTTTAATTCCTTTCCAAAAACGGTCAGTCCCATTGCATCCCACATGGTATCATGCTTTCGTGAGGGGATGGTTAAATTGCATAGCGTTTAGTTTTCGACCATGATATGCATCTATTTTCAAATCGCATTGGCATGACTTTTTGAAGCACTTTGAAAACCGCCACATAAACATTTGTAGAAACACAATTCATAACCTCCAGTTACCAGTGTCTTCTTTCCGTCTACATATATAGCTCTGAATATTCCGCCACTATCACCTGTGTTTGGAAGAGTTCACTGAGAAGCCGGTGTGACTAGCTTAGCTGAGCGCGGGATGCAATCGGGCGACTCTTCGTGACCGCACTTGAGACAACTGGCGAGACACGCAACAAAGTGTTGGTGCGGGTGTGGGAACGGACGGACACGTTGATCGCAACAGTACGTCCACCCTTTGGGGGCGTCAACTACGAACCCTGTGTTGACGCATCGCCGGAGCACTGTTGCAGAGGCTTCCAGCTGGCCCTACCTTCATGGCTGAGCGGCTGCTGCGGCGGCGGCTGCTGGCGGCGGCGGCGGCCC
>BOPP01000194.1:1843219-1855567 GCA_017312745.1 Gryllus bimaculatus | reverse complement strand
GCGATCGCTTTCGCCGCGCGGCGCCCCCCGTCCCCCCGCTCCCGCCCGCCCACGCCCAGTGCCGCCTCAAGGCGAGTCATGGCAAAACTCCCATACATCAACAAATGGTTTTCGATGTCGTTATAAACAGTGACTAAAAACATTGATATTTAAAAATCGACATTTAAAATATCGATGATTTATTCTGGTAAAATGGAAGTAAGCCTATCTTAGAGTGTATTTTAACTTGAAGGTAGGGAGTCCCAATATGAATTATAGACAGACATGTAAAATTATTTGTTTTATTTCATGAGCCACGTCATTTTGGTTCTCAACAGTGTGCTTTTCCCCAGTATGTCCCATTTCCCCCATGTTGCCTGATGATGGGGAAAATCAATTCCCGAAACTGTTGAAACCAATAATGACATGGCTCATGAAATAAAACAAAGAGTTTTACAAATGTCTGTCTGTAATTCACATTGGGACTCCCATCGTTCAAGTTAAAATGTCGATGTTTTAAATATTATGAAAGCTTTCGAAGTAAAATGTTCTACTTTTAATGTAATACATAAACGTCAATATTAGTTTAACGCATATTCTGCCATAAATTTGACTAGCATCTTAATTTTCTAATCATTATTCAATGTAGTCAAGGTTCAAAATGTAATTTATCGATATTACCTCGTATTAAACAATCGAAGAAGGAAATGTCACTGAAGAAAGGTTGCGAATAGCAAACGGTTTTAGGCCGTCAGGGAATCGACAACAGTGACTGTTATGAATGGCTATTGATTGTAAGCAATTCGCACAAAAATTAGATACTAGACATTTTTTTTATATTATGAGAAATCATTTCACAAAATCGATGTTTCTGGGCAAATATATCGATCTGAATAAAATACTGACAGCAAAACATCGAAGTTTCTGCTCGGAAATATCGATATTTGACAAACATGGAGGTTTATTTGGTCTGCTCCATGATGGTTCTACAAACGGCATTCGCTTCGTTCGATCACATGAACCAACAACTTCACTAATTTCATATTTTAATTTTTACAAAATGTGATTACTGCACTTTTTCATTCACAAACAGAACTTGAAAACGTAAAAACATCGAGCAATAAACATCGTTGTTAAAAGAGATCGTCTGTTGTTAAAATACGTTGTTAAAAGAACTCCGATGTTTCTAAAAATGCTTCCCAAGTTTTGAATATATCGATATCGCTGTGGCATTCCTAGTAGTCTCTCATGCGTACGGCGAGAAAACAAATCGGAGATCGAATGGTCAAAAATTGCAAAACAGCTCGTGTAGTTCTACAAGCGTGGGTCTGGGGATAGACAAGGGGAGGGAATGGGGGGGGGGCAAGATTTTATTCTAGAAAAAAATCACTTGATGTTATTTAAATTGGCATAAAGATACATACATACACATATATATTTAGGCACAAACGACTTTAAGGCAAGTGTCCTCATTTGCTTTTGGATCCGTCCTTAGGTCGGTTTAGTTTTGATTGTTCTCTTCTGTGTGAGAGGACTAGGTTTGAAGGCGTATTAATCAGTTAAAAAGACACTTATTTGAGCAGTACTGCTTCACAGAAAACACGTACTGGTACGTGTGTAAAACGTGTGAAAACACGTACTGGTGCTACGGATGTACTATTAGAATCCGTTGGGCAGACTAGATAGGGTTAAAGATTTTCAGGACTCATAAATACAATACCCTTAAGGCTGTATTTCTCAACTTTCAACCATACCCTTATTGAAATTACAATGCAACCACTAAAAAAATATTGTAGAATCAGCATACGACCCTTGACCAAAGATTAAGAAGACTACGAAATATAGTGATTACAAAGTGTAAAATACCAGCTTTTACTATGAATCCTTATTCGAAAACATTATCTCAAAGTATTGAAATTCTTTTTAAAATAGATAACATTGTCAATAAATGAACATAATAGTTTCTAATATCATATTGTCAATAAAACGTTGATTAAATTATTGTCGATGATTTCCCTTAACTTTTAAGGGCATTCAGTAGAAAGTTCTATTCCACTCTAATGTATGTAAAACGTTTAGGAATAGAATGATATTATTAATTTTCTTATTTACTTTTGAATACAGGTTGGACACCGCAGAATTTGAATTGAATGCATTTATAAATGCTTGTTAAAGTTTATATTTGAAAGGTTTTTACGAATAGATTCCCAGGCTTCAGATCTCCAAGATTTACCTACATGCAGGGCCGCTTGCAAAAAATCAATTCTACGTTTGCAATAAAATATTTATAATGACATTTTATTTTAACACAGAAAACCAAAAATGGCTCGAGAAAATACGTGATAATGCCATTCATCGTTCTGAAGTAGATCCTCAGAGTCTTTATTTATGTGGCGACGAACACCGACAATTCTGAATTTTTTCTCCTGTCGTCCATCGAATAAGAGAAGTTGTCAGAATCGCAGTGGACTGAGGAATACGAAGACTGGTGAATTCGTAAACTGTTCCAATACAAAGTCAATCACAAGAAACATATATTAATTGATTGATTGAATGAACAGGGATCCGTTGAGCACTGGAGCAGTTGCTGAGCTTCTTTTAAGAGGCACACCATTGGAGGTCAATACGGCTTCCAATGGCGCCGCTTCACGTGGTTACATAGGAATACGAGATCCCTGTCCTCACCCTTGTCATTCTACTCCGTTTCTACTCCTATTTGAAAGGCTCAATCCATATCAAAATCAATTTTAACAATTTCTTCAATACTAACACAACTCGAAAGGTGAAATTTTGATATAAAGGTTTTCTCTGGTAGTTGAAATACATGTATCTCACACTCAATAATTGATGGGTTAAAAATTAGCATTACTAAAAGGCAGGAGTTATGTTAACAATAATAATAATAATTATTATTATAAAATGTCAAAGAGTAACTGTAATAATTCAAAATTCGTATTTTTGGGGTTGTGCCAGTGTTGCAGTCCATAAACGATTTTTGAGGAAGTAACTCAGACAATACTTGGTTTGTTTAAAAGAAAGTTTTATCAATTTCGTTCAACGAAAAACATTAGATTACTTACAGCTGGTACCCGCGAGGAACACTTAAGGAATACGAGAGCAGTTATTTGCTTTGTCATGCCTCTTGCAGTATACTTTATAGTGACAAAGTTGTGCATTAATGAGACACTCATCCATCATCAAAAGGCTCAGGAAAGTAAGGGGAAAATGTAAATTTATTTAGATATTGAAAATTAATCTCTTTTAATTGAAACTGAGTGTTCTTTTGTCAATTATAAATGTGTACTGGTGTTAAAAATGAGCAAATATGATACGTGCACTAACTTCTTGTATTCTTAACTGTGCTACTTTCACATAGTCAAATTGCTCAAGCATTGTTTTGAACGTTCTCTCATGCATATAAGGTAAAGACAATGTGCATTGCAGAACTGTGGAAAGGCATCAAGTGCACGCTGAAAAATTATTAGAAAATGTTCACCAGTCTTCACAAGTACACTTGTATACTTAATGGTTCTATACCAACTTAAATTGCGTATCCGTTTGTTCAAAAACCAAAACCATTAGTGGCAAACAGATGGATCAGAATAGGTTCAGAAACCTATCAATGTATTTTGTTGTTGGCTGTTAAAAGTAGTTTCTTTTCCGAGAGCGTTATTTTTTGTGAGAAAGGGAACGGTAAGTCAAATACGCCGGGAACCCTTGGATTAGTTCAGTGAGAGATGGGGCCACTGAGGGATTAAGTAATTGCCACTATTATGCTACACATTACAAATATACTTAATTAGCTTCCGAATACGCACACTATACCTGACGTTGCATAGTACTAGTGTGTGTTTATCTGTTTCTTACGATTGGCGAGTTAGTGAAATTAGGACACACGGTTGCTTTGATGAGACAATTTCTTCTTAGGGTCCGGTAATAATGACTTTTTTCACTCCAACAGAAAATAATTAAATGTAATGGATGTAAATACAATGTGAAATTGTGATTATCTGATGACCTCAAACATGGAGTAGACAATAAGCGATAATAGTTCTCTATAGAAACATTTTGTAAAATGGTAAAGGATTCTCGTCTCTTCTCTTCAGTGAAGCTTTGAGAACATAGAAATGAAAAATAAAAATCTGTCACAATTAGGCAATATTCCCCTAGAACACATTTGCTATCTGCTGAAATGATGCTCACAAATTTAAAAAAGTGACACACTTTAGATGTATTATCACTCTTATAGTTGGTACTGTAAGTATTTGAAATGTGGCACAGATAGGAGGAGAGAATTAGATGGCGGAGCAAATCTTGTCGTTAAATCTTGGACAATAAAACTGTTTTTACTCTAGTTGTTGAGCCATTAGGATTTGTTCGCTATTATGATTCAGTTATGAATCGGGTGCCACCCAAAGAAGTGAAAATTAGAGTGCCGGGATGTTGCTGTGGAGAATTTGGTCTGTTTCCGCCAAAGCAGATTTTTAATGATTGGCGAGTGCCCTTGTTCCCGTATTATAGAATGATTGTTGAAGGAAATTAACCGCCAGCAACAAATTACCTCTAGCAACGTCTTTATACATTATACCTGGCAGGAATTTGTGCTTGGGTGAGAAATATTTCTACAAAAAATCTTCCAAGAGAAAGGCATTCAGCTCTCAGTGTCTTTTTGAATTACAGATGCACAATATATTATACAAAATGCGCACTGAGTTGTTTTTTTATAAGATTATTCTGAATCATCTAATACGAACTATATCGTAGTGTTATTATACCACTATCGTATAATGTTATAATGACATTTTCGCAATCGTGATTGTTCAACCAGAATTCATGAGGCACAATCTTGGCACGATTTTTTGCAGGAACTGACTTCTCGATTATATCAGTACATGTTCGCTGGGATTCATGGCAGGCGATCTAGTTGGCAAAATTATTTGCTCGAATTGTCCAGAATGTTCTTCAAACCAATTGCGAACAAATGTGGTCCGGTGAGACAACGCTTTATCATCCATAAAAAATCTATTGTTTGGGAACAGGAAGCTCATTAATGGCCTCTTTTCTGTGGCACCCAGTGTTAAGAGAATGGTTTTCGGTCTTGCTGCAACTAGACAGGTATCCGACACCCGCCCCCGATGCCGGGGAGGGTACAGAGCGCAACGAGCGGCGGTGATGGTGATGCCAGAGGTGGCTGTGTAATAATAATGCAGATGGAGATGGGGTTGGTAATTTAGGCGGTGATGGTAGTTGTGGTGGTGATGAGGAGGTGAAGATATTTCTAGTGAAGGTGGAGGCGATGACGATTATGGGGTAGTGGTAGACATGAAAGCAATATTGGTGGAGGTTCTCGTGGTGGTGGTAGTGGCGATGGCTATGATCATGGTGATTAGGTTTGTGTGGTGATGGAGGCGATGGTGATGGTAAAGGTAGAGACGGTGAAGGTGCTGGTGATTGCAAAGGAGTGGTTATGCGTGAGGTGATGGTGGTGCTGATTGGGGTGGTTGTGGCGCCGGGTGAAGGGGGATGCAAATGGTGGAGACGATGTCGATGGGACCGCTGCTCGGGCGCGGAACGAGCTCCATTCGAGGCCGGGGGCGAGGGAAGGGCGCTCTTCGCTTGCCGTCCCCGCACAGGGGCGAGGGAGGGCTGCGCCGAAGGGGCGGCGCGCATCGATCTGGCTACTGCGCCAGCGGGGGCGGGCACGCGTCGCCCCGCGTCGCCAGCAGGAACCGGGCGCGAGGCGACCGGGGCACGTGAGCGGGTGGGGAGCGACGGGAGGGGTTGGAGCGGGGAGATGGGCGGGCCGAGGGTGGAAACGGTGTGTGACGGGGAGGATGGTCGGGAAGCTGGCGGCGAGTGTTAGGAGTGGAAATGGGGGGTGTCAGGGGAAGGGAGGGAAGAGGGCGTGCGAGTTGTGGACGGAGAGTGGGCGAAGAACAGGCAGGGAGAGCGAAATGCGGGCTGAGAGTGGTAGGTACATAACCACAACCTCAGGTATGTGTCACACTTTTCATTCCTTTACGTCAACGTGTTTCTCCTGTTCCTAATTCCATATGTTCCACTACATCGGAGCCACCAAAAGGTTAATCGGTTCTTCCTTTGACAATTTCATTCTACTTAAATCTAGAACGCATGGAAGTCCAGCAATATCCATGCAAACACAAGTTCTAATCGGAAGTTTAGCCAACACTCGAACGAACAATTGACCTACGATCTTAAGTAACCTCGAACATGTTAAAAATTTCAACATATTAAGATTTATCATGTTGGGTGGTGGAGGAGCGACAAATATACATTTCACGTGTACGATACATAAAACTATTTTGAATCAATACTACCTACATTAGCTTTATTGTACCACAAGGAACAAGAGGTAGTGAGGTTACATCCAAAAAATCTTGAAAGTAAACTATAGAGCAGACAGTAAAGGTTGAAGTCTCATCCACGAGGAGCAGAAGAGAATATATTGACCATGTTGATGTTAAAGTCAAGACGTGCAGACTCGGCTTCCCAGACGTGCTGGGCAAACGTCTCCAAGCGGCGCGTTGCGCAGTCCCTCGCCTGAAAGGGGTGCGTGGCCAGGGGTGGGAGTAACGGCTCCCTCCATTGATGCAGCGATGATGAAGTGGGATTCCATTGAGCATCGTTTATCTTAGTGGATGTCCATCTCCCACGGCCTTCGGGGGCTGAGCTTCAGGCCGCCGGGCCAGGCATACCCCGCGCCCGAAGTGCTGCATCACGCTGCCCTCGCCGCCGCCCGCGCCCGCGCCCGCGCCCGCGCCCGCGCCCTCGCAGCCGCCCGCGACATCGCCGCCCCCGGATATATTTATTTGGCGGCGCATTGAGCGGCCGAGGTGTCGGGCTTGGGTCGTCGTTTTGTGGCTCGCCGTCGCCGCCTCTGAGCCCCCTTCCCTGGCGGAGGGAGGGGGTTCTCCCACGGCCGCCCCCGCCCCCTCACCACACCTCCCGTCGTGCCGCGTCACCCCTTCACCCGCCTCTCTCCCCCGACGGGGGTAACGAGTGGACGAAAGGCCGGCGCTCTCCCGGTTTTTACGCAAGCAGAAGTTTAAAAGTTCTAATTTGCTTTCAAATAAATATTTAGCTACTCTTTAAAAAAAGAAATGCACCGCATTCGGGACATTTATGTCTTAATTGACTTATCATATTTTACCTATTGACATACTTCTTTTGTAATTAGCTTTTATTTCATTCTTTCACTTAAGAAACATGGGGGTAAGAATGACACGTTTCAGTTTATACGATTTTTATGGTGAGGTGAACTTACACTATTTTCTACAGATTTTACAAATGAATAAGTTACATGACGTGTCTACAAAAATAGTAAAGATGCGTTTTAAGGAATGGTGCAAATTAACATCTTCTGAGACTAATCGAGAAATATATATAGTAGGTGTTGTCTATTAGAAATAATTATCTAAGAGCATTATATACTTTTCTAGAAATTATAAGTTATGTCATTTTATTATATCAAAATAGTGAGAGATAAAGTTAACAGAAGGATTTATGAGTTATTAGATTAGTTACAAGTTATGTAAATGTTTGGAATGGGTTCCACATCACGTTGTTTGCAAATAAAGACTCCTGAAGAACCATCAGTAAATCAGTAAAGCACAGTAAATCAAACGAGTAGGTATTAGTAACTAACCGGAAGTGTCTCATCAGATAACTGCTACCTTCTTTATTCTTTGATACTGAATTGACTTCTACACATTAATTAATTTTGAAGTTAGATCCCACGTTAAAAAAATCTTGTAAAAGCACTGAGTACGTCATTGCAAAATGATGGAGATATTATAGATAATTATTGCAAATCCTCTCAGAGTAAACAGAAGGATTTATGAGTTTCATTTGCCTAACATCAAAACACGCCATCCACAATGTACAGCCATCCACAAGCCAGAAACGTGGACTCACGTGCAGAAAAGATAGACATATCTGCCTTCTTACGAGGCTCAGCAGGAAACATTAGTGAAATGGCCAAGAGGGATAAGATGCGAGATTACACATGTCGCCTTTTGCTTGGCCGGTTGACACACGCTTGGTGGAAGGGGGAGGGAGGTGGGAGGGGGCAGAGGCCGCTTGGTACCACGGGGAATTTCTCATGTTAATCCGGTTTGGTGCGGGCAAAGCAGACATCGTCTCTTAACACATCGGAGCCTGGGGAAATGACCACTGAATTACTTTACAAGGCATTCGGAAGAGACGCACGGAGATTTCTTTTTTATTTGTTTCATATAACGCACAGATAGGAATAAATATGAAACTATGAATCTGCGTTAAGCAATCTGACTGGACCATATCACAAGAAAATAATATGTGCAACTCAAAAAAGATGCAATGATGTAATTCGATAATATAATGCATTGTAGGCTTTTGCTATTCAGGTTCATTATTCTTAAATTTTCTTTTAATGTCAGAACTGTTTTTCATTTTTTATTAAGTCTTTTGCCAAAAGGAAGCTTTACATGTCGGTTCAAGTGCCCGTTTCCGATAATTGTGAAATTGCATTGTACTAATTTCCAGCATTTTCCCTCCAGCTCTCCATTTTCTGTCCAGCTGAAGCCTGGTGTGATCAGCGTTTTGCAAAGCCACAAGTGTGAATAAGAAGACCACGCAAAGATTAAAACGAAAACCGTACATTATCAGAAACATGAGCATTCGTCGAATTAATGCACGTTCCGCAGTGATAGTTGAGTGCCGACTGCTGTTATATCTGGGGCTTGGTGCAAGGGCCAATGTCAATATTCAATGTTTTATAGAAAGGATGGTTTTCGTACACCATCGAAATGCTAAAACAATAGCTGTCTAATGTAAATCAATTCAAAATTAGGAGACAGAATCGTCTTTTGATTTGGCCCTTTTGCACTGAAAGAAGGAGCTTTAAAACACACATTCGCCATACAAATCGAAAATCACTAAATATTACATTGGCCTTTTTTGCACCCAGCCCAAAATATAAATATTTAATGCTACCAACCAAGACTTAGGTATGACGAGTTTTGAGATGCGCTGCCCCTAGCAATCTCTAAAAGTTAACAGCCTTTCAAAACGTTAGGTAGGTAGGTCGGCGCTGGATCACACTATCCCGCGGGGCAAAATCGTACTGTCACATCACGAGCAACAAACACGCACTAAGCTTACGGGACTAATGTCTTTAGCAGTTGATGCGCCCGGAATTACTAATCAATCCGCCAGTCAAAGGTCGAATTCATCCGACCCTGAGATGCCAAATACATTCATATATATATATATATTTATGAATATATATATATAAATATATATTCATATATTTATATATATATATGATTATATTATTTAAGTAACATATATTTACACTATTATTGTGAAGGGAGTGCGGCGCAAGGATGGTTGCGGAGGGGGGGGCTTTCCGCACGGCTGCTGTGTGCGGACATTACCCCTTCGCCTCCTCCCCCGCCCGCCATGTTCGTTCCTTGACTTTCCCCCCACGCCCCAAACCTCTCCCGCCACCTATCGCCGATTCCCAAACGGCCTCATCGTCACAACGCCTCCTTACGAAATTGCATGTGTTCGCGTCACGCATACTTCTATTTTCATTGGGCAAAAATCGTTGTTGGGGAATGGAGAACAAAACGTTTATCATTTGAATGATGAACCGTGTTATAATGGACTGCTATTCATGTCTCTCAGTAAATTACCCTGCGAGATAAGTTCGAGCTCTCCCGTGAGTGTGAATTTCGTAGTGCTATGTGGATTGTGGAAAATTCGCAGAACAAACAAATTTTGCTGACGTCGGGGGGTCAACATGAGGAGTGAATACTTCAATATTTCACTGTCCTGTTCAGTCCCAGGACTAATGTATGTTGCTGCAGAATTAGGAGCCGCAGTAAAGTTCGTTTTTATTTTAAGAAAAACAATATTAAAAACTGTACGTTTAGATGACGGAAAAGTAATCTTTGTTCATGGCTAAAGAGACGCCGTGTTACGAGTTCGTAGTTGATACTCAATTGAAAAAGACTACGCCATTATCACTGGATATATTAAGTCTAATCTCACATCCTGAATCAAATCTCACCCATCGTAAGAAGAGAAAAATTCCAATAATACCGAAAGTTTTCCTGGGATGCTAATGTCCCTTCTATAACTGTATCCCGTATGTATATAAATTCCGAAAACCGACTTTCCATACAGCTACACACCTAAATAAGTCATAGTCACATCGAAACAAAATAGGAAAGGTGTTGGACACTACCTTAGAAGCAGGTGACAAATATATCAATACCAACTAAAAGGTTTTCGGTTTTGACAGACCCGGAATACGGAGGAGAGCTAATGGCATCCGCTGGTCATGGAATATACTGTGACGTCATGGATACTCACAGCGACCACAGACACAGAGCTTTCATATAACATATATATTTATTAACAAATAGAGACAAAACAAATATATGACACTTAATATCTACTTACACTAGCTCTGATAGACCTACTACCCCTGATCGCGGGAGCGATCCAAACCAGATTGAAGATGGTTTTAATTGTGGCATTCCGCCACTTCTACTTTTTGAAGCGCACACAAAGCTAGCTTCCGTGACCGGATGTCACGCTGGGACACAAAGTCGTTCTGCGCACCAAGCTGGTTTGCCTCGATTGCAGGAGCGATCTTATCCGATGAGATCGCGTGTGATCGTGGCACTCAACACTCTTCATCCGGAGCACGCACACAGCATTGCTCCCCGTGACCGCAGTAAACCCAGGACATAAAGTCCGCGGCTTCGTCAACCAGTGACTCGATGCTCGCGAGCCTGGCTTGCATATGCACCGTCGTGGCGCCAAGTTTGTTGCACACGCACGAGGTTCTCCCCTGTCTCCAGAACCACCCACTGGCTTGTACACTGTTATATAGGCGAGGCCACGTGACCTACTACGTCACGCACCCCCTTCTTGTTATAACAGTGAAAAGTTTTCTATAGGCGGATACTCCCAAAGCCTTGTGTCTCCCGTTTCCGCGTTCTTCCCTTTACGGAAAAACTCACTTCCTATGGCTAGGCTAATCCTCTACAAGGTCCCCAAATAGATGCCATGAGGAACGCTGGGTAATACGTTACAATACGCGGCAGCTTTCTCTCTTCAGGGCGGCTGATGCCCTTACCCGAATGAGTGCGGTGCTTGCCTCTCAAACTCTATGTCACTGGTGAAAGTTAACTCGACCACGTACTTCAGACTTTTTCATTTAATTTCAACGCCAAAACAAACGTGGATTAGGAAAACTAATTACTAGTCCCTTTGATGCCTGAAGAATATCTTTGACCGCGTGAAATTCCAAGTTACCTCGGAAAGCTCCTACTAAGAAGAGATATTACTTCACATTTTTTAGGACAACGAGTTATAAGAACATTAGACTATAGAACATAAATTATGAAGAAGATTTATCGTAGTTTATAATTTTAAGTTATTTAGATCAAGACAAGTGGAAAAGGGTTTGAGAATAACTATTTTGGAATCAATGCTTCCCAAATGTTCATACGATACTCGAATCATCATTGCTTGGCGTTGAGCGCTTTCGTGATGCATTCTATACTATGACTGTTGCGTCTTCTAGTGTTCTGAGTAAATCAGTAGGATTTTTAGCGCTATCATCTCAAATTCGGGGACATTATTACTCTATTTAATTGTATTGTTTACATCAACTTACGATCTATGTCACGGGCTGGACCTTCCATGAATGAAACCCTTTAATATTCGGACTTCGAGAGGACACATTCACGTGATTTCAGCCCCCCCCTCCAAAGAGACTGAATAAAGTCGGCAAGTGAGCGAGTCGGGTGAGACAATGGCATGCCCTGCTGAGCCGTCCAACTGGCCGAGGGTGGGGGCAGGGGCGGGGGCGGTGACGCGAAGCGAAGCGCTTCCGGCGGCTGGCGCTGGAGAGGCCTCGTCCCACCCACCACCCTCTCGTCCGCCTGGCTCGTTCTTTCGCACTCACCACGGCGCACGCGCGCCGCGCCGCCCGCGCGTCGCGCGCCGCGCCCGCGCGCCGGCTTATCCGCGCGGTCGTCACGGCGAGGCCGCCCCGCCCGCGGGCGCTATCACGGCCCACGCGCGCGCAATACGCGGAGCGGATTAGCGCACGCGCAAATTAGAGGACAGGGCGCCCACAGAAATGCGGGGGGCTCGAGATGTCAACGTCGCAGGCAGCGCGATGCAATTGGAGGCCACCGTTGGTTGACTGCCGTTGCGATTGGCGGGCTAACTAAAGGTCATGGCCTGCTACTGGCTAAGGACATTAGTCAAATAAGTGGAAGTGCTTTTTTCTTCGGGAGGCGTGGTGGTCGTGCTCGCTGGAGGTGAGATCCGACGGTGTACGTA
>BOPP01000194.1:1813441-1835550 GCA_017312745.1 Gryllus bimaculatus | reverse complement strand
GTTCCCCCGTCGCCTCCGTTCCTCCGTCGCCCCTGTGGCCCCTGTCGCCCCCCCCCGTCGCCACCGCCGCACTGAGGTGGCAGCCTTCCCGAATAAATATTCCCCCCTGCGTCCCGATCGCCCCCGCCGCCAAGGGTGTCGCCTCGGGCGTGGGAGCGGGGGCGGACGCCCCGCGGCGGAGACCGGCGCGCGGACGCGACGACAAGCGGGTGGATGAGCGCGCGGGCGATGAGGGAATGTCACCGTCGCCCCTGACTCCCGCATCCCTCCCTTGCCGACGCCGAGTACTCGCTTCTGCTACCTCCATCAATTTATGGCGGTGATTCGGTCTAGAAAATGGAAAGCCACTCTATAGTCAAAGTTGAGACATTTCCCTTATTTGTCCCTTCTACAAGTTGGCATACCACTGGAGAAGTGTAATATAATGTATTTTTTACTACCTTACAGATACATCTTATGTTGATGACTGATGTACAGAATATTTGATATTTCAATTACCTCTTACGAAAGTCTCTTAAGGTGGCTTACCATTATATAACCCTAAATGCGTCAATTGTCTTGTTAATTGGCAGCAGCTCGTTTAATTATGATCTTTTTATTAATGTACTCAGAGTGCAATGATAAAAAGAACTGATTCAAACTTCAACCAGCTCGAACTGCCTATTACGATTAGCAAGAAATTTTCCAAATTTACCGTCAGTGTAAATCACTCTATCAGCATCAATTATCTGTCCGTTATCCAAAAAAAATATTCTGTGAACATGTACTACATTGTATTGTTCTGTGAAAGCAAACGAACAATGTAAGTATTAAAACCATTCCGACGTTTCATGAAATTTAACTTTAAAAAATAGATGAGGAAATAAGTAATTTATTGTCTTAAAATATTAAATAAACAGAATAGTTGTGTGAAAATTACGTGGGAAGTTCTGATGTGAAAGAAATTGTTATCTTACATCACAAATCTCAAATGAAGACATGTCAAACACTTTGAATGACTTGACCAATGGTAATGATATTTTTAATAATGGTTCATTCACGTTTATTATATGCTTCTTCAAGTGTTGAATGTTAATTTTATACTGAGTAGTTGCAAAAATGTATTTTAGAACTAAAATAATGAATCTGAATTATATTAAATTAGTATCAGTTCTTCCCTTACCTGAAATCCTTCCAGGTAGAAGTAATATTTAGACTTTTTGCTCCAAGCCTTTTATCAAGCCGACATCCGGTTACCCTTTTCGTCCCTAGGGGACGCAAAGTCGACCGTACACGAGACATCAATATACTAGCAGGATCCTATGATCTGGGGTCAGCAGAACGCGAGGCCCTTAGTGAGAACACATGCATGAGAGACAAGTGATGAACAACCATGTCCAAAGAGAGACTGGAACCCGCGGCAGGTCCAACTGAAGCGCTGAGTTGGACAAGTGGATTTATCAGAGCTACCCAATTCACTCGTTATGCGAGTGAATTGGATAGCTCTGATAAATCCACTCGTCGCATGACGATTCTTGAATTTAACCTTGGAAATTATTCTAGCAAATACTTCGTTCACTTGAGACAACCTTCGTGGCGACAGAACCCCAAAATGACAGAGAAAATACTAAAGTGTTGAACGGGAGTACATCAGGCATGGCATAAACACAGGAAAATGCAGAATCGACGGATAGACAGACGTTTTGCCGTAGTTCTATTTTTCAGTATCGAGAAACCACAAAACACGGATTCTGGCTTCATTATAAAACGTTATTATACTACTGCGTAAGAGGTAGCGAGAAAGTAATGAATGATTGATACAAAGGTGCTTAAAAATATGGTCTTCAGTCTCACTCTGAACGGTCAAAATTTATTGCTGTCGAGGTGAAAGTGCACATTAGCGATGTCAAACTCAAAAATGCAGAGACGGCGCTGAGATCTCGCAATTGAGACAAGACGCGTCGCAGAGTAATAGTTTTTTTCTAATAGCCTTCTAATTCCATTTTGAAGTAATCATTAGAAAATCATTAACTGAAGGTAAGTCAAGGAATTCTGTCATTTGCATCCTGCGCATTGAAAGATATTTCGTAGAATGCATAACTACCACTCTTAAAGAGCTCGTGAAAATATGTGAATCTTATAGCTGCTGCAACTGCTGTAGTAATAATAAAAAAATAAATAACAATAAAATACCAGAAGTTGTAGATTAGTCATCTTTAAAACAATTTTGCCTGGGATATATGGGTTTTCTCTTAAAAAATCGGTCGGACTGGTTTCGTTATTCGTGGAGCGAGACAAACAGCGTCATGTAGCAACGACCTTTTCGTTTTCCTTTTTTTTTTTTTTGTTGCCTCCGATCCGCAGAGCAGCTGCCAACGTCACGAAAGCCTGCGAAAACCCAGTTGGTCACGTCTGGTGTAGACACGGTCAGCATGTGAAGCAAATAAATGGCGTCCAGTAGGAATTACTTCGATTGTACCCTCCAACATCTCTAGGTGAGATTCCACAGCTGGAAACTCCATCACATGGCCAGAACAAGTGAACTTACCACGCCCTCGCCCGTCGCCTGCGCTGCGCCTATGGCCCAGCCCGGCCCGGCCCGCCCCCGCCATTGACAGTTTCTCGCCCTGTGTTCGGTCGCGGCTCGCGCCGCACGTCCCGTCTCCAGCCGCGCCACTCCCGGTGCCTCTGTCCGCCGCCGCCACCGCCGCTCCCGCCCCACCCGTGCCAGGGACCGGCCAGTGCATTGAGCTTGCTTCATCAATTTAACTTCCGCGGCGCGGGTGGAGGCGGCGGGGCGGGGGGTGGTGCGGGGCGGGACGGGGGTGGTGGCGGCGTGAAGGGCGAGGGCACGGGGATCTGGAGCCCTAACGGGTTGTAATTTGTTTGGCCGCCACGCCGCCGCTGCGCGCCTCGATTTCAGCAGGCCTCGGACCCTACGCATAAATCGTCCAACGACTGAAATTTGGGCCTATTATGCTGCCGCGCCCGCCGCCGCGCCGCCGCCGGCTCCGCCCGCCGCCGCCACAGCAGCTTGTGCAGCCGCGCGGCCGAAGACGCAGGCGGGTTATGGATGGACCCAACCCAGGGCAGGTCGCGAACCCTCTGGACGACATGCGACCACTCCTCACTCCTGCTATTATTATTATTATTATTATTATTATTATTATTATTATTGTTATTATTACTATTATTATTATATGCTTTATTACAACTTTTTATATTGCTTCTATCGTAGACTACGAATTCTCGATAGCACAATCCACTGTTACAAATATTACCAATTTTTACGTTTTGATATATTTTTTTAATTCGAGAATTTCTAAGTATCGTTGAATATTAAATCTCCTCCTAGTTTCAACCATTTTACTCAGGAATAAAACTTAAGATGCCTTTATAATACAAATGCGCAAACTACGGGCTGTTTCCATTAACAAGATGACTTTCACATCCTTGACACTTATACGACCGGGTAATTTGGACAAATTGACTCATAATTATTTTTGAAAAAATCCCAGAGGTCTGATGACCATTGGTACGACCTGTCCCTCCTCACAATCAGTTCATATCAATTTGTATGTGTAATCTGGCGAGACATGACTGAGGGTACCAATCCGTGTTCTTGGAAAAGAGTTAACAATGGCTCCCATAAACTTACAAACACTATATTTAAACTTGAACTACTTTGACACATGGTATCTTTTCTAGACAGTCTCAATTATCTAAGATATACGCTTATTGACATCACAGGTTGACAAGATTTTCCTATTGCGATTCCCATAACTTCTGTAATTATCTGGAATATTTTTAATCAGTACTGTGTTAGATATAATAATGGAGGAAATCTTTGGTCTTCTGTTTCGATAGACTTCTAATTTGTTCTGCGAACGGACCAAATTTTGTAACGTTGGTGTTTATTATGAGCTATCATGTAGCCTACATGAAAGTTAACTTAAAATAAACTCAAGAGGACCATGTGCACATCAGCCAAAAAAAAAAAAAAAAAATTCAACGGTGCGAGATCGCCAAGATAGTAGTGTCGTGGAGATCTCGGACGGATGGATCGCGGGTTCGAGTCCCACCTCGGGCCTGTGTGTTTGTGGTGGGCTCGTGTTGTCCTTACGTGTTGTACAGCATTGTAGGCTCTCACGGCCGTAGTCAATATTCTTCATGTCTTCCGCGCTGATGGGCCGTGGTCCAATTGGCTTTGAGATACCAAACGTTTCGCCCATGACTGCGGTGGGCATCTTCAGTGGCGAGGTCTCGGGCGAAGTGTCCGGGACGGTGGCTGACTGGCGACTGACATTCGTGTTACGTGACTTACGTGTTGTGTTTTGTGTTCCCGTACGGTTACTCCAAAGTAAAACTAACACAGTGGTCGCTACATGACCCTGTAGTTAAAAAGCACCTCACCTAAAGAACACCTCAGTTCGTTTTCCCCCTCCAGGTTCCAGCACTGCCACACATGCAGAAGAGACGTACCCGCAGAAGATTACCTCCAGTCCAAGGGAGCAGTATCGGTTTATGAAGGGGCGATAAGAGGACTTGACTCACTTCAACATGACTGCCATATAGCCTCTTCGCCATCTCCCAGTCAGGCACATTTAAATATTCTGTAGACAGCACTCACTCTCTTTGCACTCGACTGCTCACGACACCACAAAGTGAGTCGGGAGGGGTAACATAAAACAGGGAAGAATAACCAGTGGAAAAGGCATAAGACTAAAAAATGTTGAGATACTGAGAGATTTAGTCCTTACGGCGCAGAGCAATGTCTCGTTGCAGATGGAAGGTCTATTTGACATTATTGCACATTTATTCAGAAACATCTTATTTCACTGGCTAGGTACCCCACCAAATTCGAAATTAGTGGTGTTACGACATAGGAGACAATATTCAAAGAGGGTATAAAACAAAAGGACCTTTCTTCATTACTTGGAATGTGTACGTATAAATATGTCAACTGATCCTTCCAATTATTCAATTTAGCATGTAACTGTAATTACTTTAATTGCTACACAATCAACCTTATACTATAAACAAATGGGTGACCTGCAACAAATTTCAACAAAAAAATATGAGTTCATGAAATTTTCTATACAAGTAGTGCACCTTAGCATCAAATTATTCAACACGATATTTCCACCTGGAAATTCTATCGATAATGCTTGTTTTTACGTTTGATAAGAAGCAAGTCGCAGTGTCCGGGTATTGTGGATGGGTTGCCGCTGCATTATCTCTGCTCTAGCAGAATGTGGCCGTTGTACACTATTTTTAAGAACTTTCACGGGTTGAAAATTCTAATGTCATGCATAGCTTTGTTCAAATAAGTACTCTAACAGTAACTGGGATTGGACTTGATGCAGACTGCGAAACTTACGCAACAGCTCTTAAACAAAAAGGGAACAAATAAGGCCTGATGGCGCCTGCATGTTCATTGGCGACTTGTGGAAATTGCTGAATATTTGTTGCACTCGACGATTTAATCAACCGGTTTCAATCGTAACCAACCCGTCGCAGTAGCACAATTAGCTAACGAGTGCTACCTACGTCAAGCTCTCAAAAATGATGCTTCACTAAAGTAGAGAAGATTTAATATATTGTATACTCTGTCCACAACCTAAATAAAAAAAACGATAGTATTTAAAACATTACAGGAAAAACCTCAGGCACACACAGCAATTTACAAAGAGGTTAGGTTAGAAGACTGGAAAAAATGTTATTCCAATTTGTTAGGTGCTGCTTGCATCAATCGCTTTACATTTTAAAACTGAGAAAAGGAAAAACAATTCTTGATATAATAGATTACATATTTATTTTCTCTGTATTTATAGCTGCAAGTTCGTCCCAAGTTTCTTTTGAAGTGTAGCATGTTGAAGACAGAATGTACATTCTGTTACTGCCGTTCAGGTCAATATATGTCAAATCTTTAGTGTTTATATGTCCCAATATATTGAATACTTAAGTGTCGAATTAGGACCGCCTATATCAAACTTTTATGCCTTTATTCCCGAAATCAACCATGTAAGCCACCTTCATCAAAACTTTTAATGTATCAAGTTTTCTCGTTTTAACTGCCTTAACTTCTTTCACATGATCATTTAAACATTTTTTCACCGGAGAATTGTAAACGTTGTAGAATAGTTATAAAATATGTTTTGATTCTATTGTACGTATTGTTATTTATAACGATTTAACAATTATTTCAATAAATTGTCATGTAAAGAGAACACGGAATCTGCAACAAAATTTGAGATTTATGAATGAATATTTGGTTCACTGACCGCGCTTTAAGCATTAGCATGTATTTGATGGCAAAATGTGCACATTCGATCGTAAAGTAGTGTTCAGAAATCTTTTAAGAGTATTATTAGGCACCTACAGTTTTGAAATAAGAATCTGCAGACAAATCATGAAATAGATTCCTGATGAAAATATAAAGTACTGACTAAAGTCAAGAAAAAATGAACATTAATTCTATAGTTTTATCGTGTTTTTATCGTTATTTTTATGTTAATGTTATGTTTATGTTAATTATCGTTTATTTAATGTTTTAAATGTAATAGATCTTAACCTACTTATTAAGAATAACACTTATACTTTTCAACAATGTAAAAGAAAAAAATGAAAGCCTGGACAACATTTCTTAAAAGGGGTTTTGGAAAATTATCATTAAGTTAACATAAGTAACATAAAATAATATTCTGAAATTATTTATTAAATATTTTATAAAGATCTTATTCCACTGTCATAGTTATACTATAAACCACATTCTGTTGATTTTTTCAGAATATGTGAAATGTTCAAAAGAGATTTGTTGGTCGTCAGATGCTTCCGTTCGCTTTTGGCAAACAAAAAAGCGGGTGAGTGTTTATTGATCCCAGACATGTCAACTGTTAGATCGTAAATTCAGTAAGTGTACTACATGCTATATCGGGAGAGAAAGAGGTGATCGTCTCACGATCGAACGTGGTATCTGTCACAACGCTTCATTCGGGGCAAGGTGTAAGCTCCCACCTGGGCCCTTGATGAGTGTGGCAGTGTAGTGCATGCACGTGAAAGTGTGTCAGTGAGTGTGACTGGAGAGGAGAGAACAGCAATGAAGATAGGTCAAGGAAGAGGAAAGAATGATCGCGCGTGGTCCTCATTTTACTCAACTACATAGCTAGTGTCGGAAATCCGTAACCGACAGGGCTCGAAGCCTAGGATCTCACGGCAAACCAGACTGCAGAGTTAATGGTGTCGCTGCTGGGCTATTGCAGCCCTCTTTAACATTAATCCTTTCCTGTTCTCTCTCCACCTCTGACTTCACTTCCATCACCACCCTTCTTTAGTCTTCGCTTTCCTTCTCGATCCACTACGCCGCGATCCTACTCCTCCGCCGTCGCCTCCGCCGCCACCACCTCCTCCACCGCCGCCACCTCCGCCACCGCCCCCTCCGCCGCCGCCCCAACCACCGCCACCGCCGCCACCGCCGCCGCCGTCGCCTCATCCACCGCCTCCGTCACCTTCGCATTCGAGCAGCAACCTGTCGTCTGAGCTTGTGTGTTGAAAACCGAAAGGTGATAAATTATCGCGGCGTTAAGCGACCGTGGAAATTTACTCCCGCAGACCACTTTAGAGGTCTTTGCTGTCGGATGAACCCGGGGAGTGAATTAACGTAGAGGCGTCGGCGGCGGGGACTAGGGAGGGGAGAGCGGGAAGCGGAAAAGCATGCACACGTCAACGAGGGAGAAAAGCGAGTATGATTTAAAAACAGCCGAAGCTTTACAAATTAATAAAACACGCATGGAATGCGCAGGATTGTTGGCGGAGATTTAAAAACGACTGATAAGAGCAGCCATTAGCTATAATTCTTCTCAAGACAGAGAATGAGTTCGACTTAGGTATCTAGGTTGTATTCTTCACATTTTTCCGGCAACATAAACATCTTCGTTTGTTTCCCATTCTGTATATAAACATGTAATGTTGTTTTCTCTTCGTTTCTTGTACTTTCTCTCTTTGTCTTAACATTTTTTGCGGTGAAACTGAATTATCTTTGAGCGATTCGTCTGTGTTGCATCAAGGAGAAATACGTTGGGACCTTCACGTTTCACTCGTAAAATTGTATCGGTCACGACAGAAATTATTTTAAAAATATTACGTCAGGTACTTGGCTGAATTAACATATCAATACATTTCTTTAGAGTTGACAGGAAATCTTCAAAATATTTGTAGAATCAATCTCACAGTTAACAATGGAAGAAAGAATTAGTTTTTGTTCAGAGGCACTCTCTGCATAGCATTAATGTCTTCTAACAGAATAATAAGCATTACTTTATTAATTTTTGATAATACCATAATTAAGAAATAAAGCTACATACATCACTTTTAATGCATTGATCAATGTCCGATTAGGTAGATTCTGGTATCAAAGTTCAATGTGAGGGAATTCAGTGTGGTGTGCTTCTCCGCTTGAATAGTTGTTGTTTACATTTTGAAGGAAACTCTACAGCTAGTAGGTACTAACCTGACGTGAAAATGACAATTTTGAAGTCAAAACAGCGATAGTGCTCATGGGTTGTTGCGAATTACAGATAGATTCATGAATATGAGTTTAATCTAACTATGAGAAACTTTACCAAGATATTGTTTAATATGGATAAAAGTTAACTGTTGAACAGCTTACGAACCACAACTAATCTTTAGGAAACTGCGACCGGGGTAGGTTTTCAAAATCCGGCACGTGACATGGTTTTATCGCAAAAGAATAAGAGTGACAATGCCAAGAAGTGTGTATCGCGTTGACGTAAATACGGCTGTTGTGAGACACGTGTTGGTCGAGTGCTCCGCGTGTGTGAGTGGATTTCAAAGGCTTTGGCAGCCTTTGAGCGGAGGGCCCGGGCCGGCGCGGCACACGATCCCTGGGGGACGCCTGGCGCGGCGCGGCGCGGCGCGCAGCCTTCAAACGGAGTTGGCTGCAGGGGTTGCCGTTGCGGGCGCCCGGGCCGGGAGTGGGCGGCGCCCATCGACCCTCGCCGGCGGCGGGCGACGTTACGGAATCTGCGATACCTGCTGGCTGCGACAGGGCGGGAAGGGGGAGGGCGGTGGGGCCGAGGCGTGCCATGCAGCGCCGCCGCGCGCACAATCGGCCTCATTGCGCTTTTGTGCAGCGGGTGGGAGGAGGAGGGAGGGGAGGGGAGGGGGAGGCTGCGCTGGCGCGCGGTTCCCCTCCCCCTCGTCCTCCTCTCGCTGCGTCTTCCTGCTGCAGCGCGCGGAGCAGGGCTGTTACACGTAACGAAAACGAGCATTTCTGCCCGGCCTTACTCATATAAATACTTTTTTCTACAACTGTGTAAAAGAGAGGGATTTTGCGCATTGCTATCTGCGCAAGAACAATATCATTTTTCAACGTTTTTAAGGCAAAGACAACTCTAGGAATTAGTTTGGAATTTAGTGAGAACTTATTTAAAAATTTTTTGAAAAAATTGACGAATTACTACGCAATAAGAAAGCGACAAATTCCCGTGTATTTTTTATTTATCTCTGTATTTTCTTAGTTTTCGTGTCATTGCTGTGCTACCTTGATGTTAGCCGAATGTTTAATAATAGGGTCAAATAAAGAGCAACAAATTTTTATATTTCGTAACCAATTAGCAACAAGAAGCATTAAATTTTGAGTTTAATTCCAATATTTTTCTTTAAACTTTGCTATTCTAACTTAACAGAGTTATGAAAAATACTACTTCACACATAAAAATGTAACGAAATAAATAGACGTATCCCTTAGTACTTGCTTAATCTTGTGCATTTGTGGCCTTATACAACAAACCTAATATCTTACACCAATTCCAATGTAAAGTTGCAAACTGTTTGCAAATATTATAATTTGTATATAGTTATAGAGAACGTGTTCATATTTCGTGAGAGAAATGAGCCGATTGATTTTCTGTCGCGACCTATGGTCTCGGCAAAATGTTCAATCTCGACCACGGTAAAAACACTCACTTCGTCCTCTTAACACACAAAATAACTATCTAAAAACGTTCACCACTTTCCTTAGTTATTACCTGCTCCGCGTTTTGATCTACATTCATCAAAAGATATAATTACATTTCGTGGCTTTTGACACGTTTAATTGTGAATGAAGTCAATTTTCGATTTTGTATTACAAAACCGAAATATTTTGTTCAGTACCCAAAGAGTCCATGTTCTAGCCATGGCAATTTCTATTCTTTTGAGTTTTTAAGAGAATGAAACATTAATGCTTTCACATTGTGATTGTGAAGTTGAATACTAAGGAAAACATCTGTACAGTCGTTATATAGCATCACTTCCTAATTACACACGAATGCCACCTCTCAGTGTTCAGCACAGCGTCGATAGGAGCCAAGTCTACAAGTCTGGCATATTGAAATGAATACCCCGAAGACACTTTCGTACGAGCTGCCTACATTTTGTAGCATAAATTCATAGAACTTATCATCTTAGGATCATTCCCAGTACAAAGAGGAGACAGCCATGTTGAATACCAATTTTGCCATATGTAAACCGCATACGCATACCGTAAATTAACACTTTCCCACCAATGAACGGCAAAGGTCATTGCTAGTTTCTTTTCAAGATTACTGAAACATTCAATTCAAGATAAAAGGCGCACTTGCGAAAGGTCAGGTGAACGAATATAAGAATCTGCGACGACACCGAAAGAGCTGCTGAGAGAAGGCAACGCGGGTTCAAACATTCTTCATTTTAGGTGAGGTACCAAGTTTAAAAATAAAATACCATCTTTTCTTATTTAGATATTGATTGGTTATTTTTTTACTATTTCCTGGAGCGTCAAGTGGCGTGGTCGTTTGTTCCATAAGTGTAGTGCCTGTTACAGCCCGGCGCTGCACCTTCCCCGTTCGAAGGTGGGAAACGGCGCCTTGTCGCGGTTGTAGTTTTTAGGCCTCCAGGTACCTTCCATCAGGGAAGCAACGGCCTAGATGGCCTAGATGGCCTAGATGAGCTCGAAGTTCCCGACTGGTCCCGACCGGTTCTGACATTACCAGGTGTGATGGCGTAGTGCACATAAGAGAAAAGGTGTAAGGAGAGAAAAGAGAACAAGGATGAGAAAGAAAAGATTGCACGCGGCGCGTAATCAATTTGTTGGGGTACTATTCTGGCATTTGCCAAATACCGATCGGAGAAATCACGTAAAAATAGCAATCACCAGAATTCTCCTTCAGACAGGCTGGTTTAGATGGCCCAGTGCATCAATTAACGTCACTGCAGCAGTACCTCCTAGGATTCGAGTCCCAACGTTGGGATTTTCGACAATAGCTATATAGCTAGGTCGATATCAGCCACAGTCCAGAGGAGAATTCTAGCGGCCGAATGCTCTGAGCGGTAGTTTTACGTGGGTTCTCCGATCAATACCCGGCGAATACCGGCGCAGTACTCTAACAAACGGGCCACGGATCGCGCGCGTCAGTTCTTCCTTTTCCTTGTCCTACTATCACCCTTTACACACACACTTACATTCAGTACAATACCACACTTGCCCGGATACCAGTCGGAAGAATAATGTTAGAACTTATCCCGGCTGGAGCGGTGCCCGGCTGGTGGGAGATACCTGGTAGGGGAAACCCCCATTAACCGACGAGTAGGTCGACGCCGGATGTCTCCATCCAGTAAGATCATAGCGACTTCCCACGATAAAACATGCCCTAAACATCTCAGTAGTTGAAGTGCACTAATGATCTCAGTAGTTGAAGTGCCCTGTGTAGTAAGTGTGTCTCGAATGGAGCAAGTGTCGAAAATCGCCACCATCGGGACTTGACCTCCCTGTCAGCGACATTGCAGATTCAACGGCAATGCTTCCTCGAGCCATCCCTCCGGGTAAAAAAGTCAAATTTGGTCAGCGGGAAGTGAGCAGTGAAAAAATCGCTAACGTCTGCTGTGCATGCTATGTGAATGAATGCAGACCATGGTTGCAGCCAGCAAGCCAACTGGCATACGAGTTTACCAGCTGAATGGGGCGTCACCGACGTTATAAAGTGTTTTAAAAATATTTTCATATGTTAAAAATGTTTTCTAAACAAGTTCTAAGTACAAATAAATTTAAATGACAGTTGTTACTAAAATATCTTTTTGAGCATTGAACTGCATTTGTCTATTTAACGAATGATACATGATCCGCTAGAAAACTAAGAGAACTGATTGCCGCTTGCCAAGTGGGAAATTGCATGAAGTTTATTGTTAAAAGTTTCTCTTCCGTGACTATTGAAATCAGTTGGAAATCCAAAGCATAATTGAGACAGTGTAAAGTGATTCGAAATGTAGATGGTCTTGTTCCTCCCGGGAGATCAATTTTTCTATCTTCATTTTCTTTTTCTTCCAAATTTTCGAGACTTGCGGAAAATTTTCTTGGACGAACCATCGTGAAAAAGTCCCGTTACACTCCAACCTTCGTCCGCTAGACACAGTCCTTGCGCTTGCGGGGAAACGGTGTGAGTTGGCGGTAATGCTTCCCAAGGTTCGCAGGCAGGCACATCTAGCAACAGGGATCAGAAAGGTGCTTAATATATTCACTGTAAGAGGAGTAGGCTGCAAGCAGAAACAAGAGACACCAGTCGCCCGTCCCTCAAAGAAGTCGGGGGCGATCATGTGTTCGCCAGTTTACGGTCCAGCGGATGTCTGGGAGGGCTACAACATCTAGGAACCCCGCGGCAAGACGAAACGCTGCGCGCCCAGGGAGGCGAAGCCGTTCGTTGTTCCAGACGCTGCCAGTGCGCTGGCTGCTCTGGGTGTCAAAATTACTTTTCGGTAACGCACCGGGATGGGGTGGCTGCAATACTCACGGGGTACGCGAATCCATAAGCCTGTGGGTAACGTGAGGCAGAAATAGAGCTTGGAGATACGTATAAAATGTTTGTAAGCTTGTGGATATAGAGCTCGTGCCTGTGAGTGCTTATTTAGTTATCACGACGCCACTGTACGATTGGGGGCAGAAAAAACCTTTTGGTAGCAGGAGCATGTAGTCGGAGTACAGGCATGAGCTTTGATGTTTATAAAATGGAGAAGAAAGGAGGAATAGAGATGGATACGAATTGCTCATCAGAAAACACATTTTTGAAATGAAGAAAGTTCGCTTCAAAAATGCAAATCATTTTAATACACAGGGCTTTGACTCAAAATGAAGTCTATTACTAACTAGTTCGAACAGTTTAACCTTGATGGCTTATTAATATTTTAATTGTGTTGGCCAAACAGGATTGTGTTATCACTAGAGTTTGCATGTATTCTGAACTTTCTCGACACAATCCTACTCCCAAAATTCGAGTACAAATAGTTTTATCTTAATCGACATTTACGAATTCTTCAAATGCATATTTTTAGGGAAACAACATGTTTACACGGTAAAATTGAAGAAGGAAACCAGCCATCCTGCAATAATTATGATAAAGTGGTCTAAAAGAAAACAAGTTTCAATGATTGATTATTTTGTGTTCCCGAGTACGTCAATAGTTGCGATCATCGTTCCCATAAATATAGTGCATGTAATAATCATGGGAGGAGGCGGTGTTCGTCCCACGCTGGATGGTGAGATCCGACGCCGACCCACACGTCGCTGCAAGGGCTCCGTCGTCCAGGAATCCCCCACCAGCGGGGCACCATCCCATCCGGAACAAGCTCTAAGCGTCCGACTCATCTCGCGGCATGTAGTAGTGTAGTGCATGTTAGTATAACTGTGTGACAGATGAAGGGTGGGCCCAATGGGTGAGATTAGTGCAAGGACGAAGAAGGAAAGATCGCGCGCCATTCGTGGCTTGTTTGTTGGAGTATTGCTCCGGCATTTGCCTGTACTGACCGGAGAAACTACGGAAAACTACCATCAGTGTAGCCGGCTGCTACACTTCTCCTCCAGGGAGCGGCTAAATTCGGCGTAGCTATGTTCCTGGTGTCAAAAACCCTCCCACTGTTGGGACTCTAACCTCTGGTGGCACACCTGCGACATCAGTTGATGCTCTGAGCCATCCCGGTCGGAAGAACAGTGCTTCGTTGCAGTTACAATCAAACAATATTTGTTTTTGTTTTTATAAATGTGTCATTAGTAGAGATCGGAAAATATGTAGTATCAAATGTTAAAATAGGCTCATAAATATGTATTCAAAACAGTAAAAATATGTAATAAATATGTAAAATCGAATACAATATGTAATAATAAACACACTAATTATAAAACTCATTTACATAATACATTACATTTATTAAAAAAAACCTATACCAATTTTTAAAAATAGTTCAAACGTTTTAAAAATCATTTGGAGAACTCAAGCTGATTCACATTCGTCCCAAACAATTTCCTGTCAGTAGTAAAAGCTTCATATACTGTTGCAGCCAGATTAGACGCAATGGAAGCCACTGCAGAAACTGGCGATATCTACTACCAACAAACAATCTCTGCAGCGTGCAGCACACTCCTCGAAGTGTTACGCGATGGCGATCTCCAAAGTTACTCGGAAATTAAGGTCAAAGGTTACTAAACACCGAGTCAGTAACACTTTTCACACCTAGAGGTGAAAATTATATTGGTCGCTGACGTGCACCTCCCGCCACTGATAACTGAAGCAGGCGCGCCAGTCTGTGAGAACATTACGCGTCTTCATGTAGGGTACCTCAAGTAAACAGCATGCTGTAATGTAGGGACAAAATGCTGACCTTCTTAAAATTCTTCGTTTTATAACAAAAATGTAACTAACTTGAAGAAAATTGATATAATAAAAAAATTGTGAAAATAGCAAAATATTTGAAATATGTAATATATAACAAAATAATTGTAAAATTCGGCGTCGCCGATGCTATAAACTGCTTTAAAAATATTTTCATGCGTTGAAAATTTCTTTCATGCCCAGTTTTGTTCAAATATGTTCTTTCAGTATCAGGTATTTGACTTACTGATTAATCGTATTAGCTGATAATTATATACTCTCGTTCAAAAAGTTCCCAATGGCATTGTGTGTTACCTCGATACGGGATATGATCTGGTCTTATTGCAATTTCAAAATTATAATCACCGTAACAAATACTTGCAGGTTGTGATGCTAATAGTTGAATTTTGGTAAAGTTTTTTGTTAATATGCATAAAAATATCATATTTGCCTTAGTACAAATACTAAATGCAAAAATGCAAATAATTCCCAATTAGTTTCGAAAATTCTGTAGCAACATCTTTTACAACTACATTTGGTTCTTCTCCAGATTTCCTTTACACGCCCATATTTTCACCCCCTACTTTTTGAAAAGATTGAAACTCAACATACTCAGTCTAAATTGTGTTCACTTCTACTTCTGTAAATGCTCTATTAATTATTTTGTATGCGGACCTAACGTTACATGCAAATCTAATATTAAATGGCGACTGTTTTGTGTGTCTATGTGAATAAGGTGTGAGTCACATTGCTTTGGAAATCGGTATTTGTACACTTAAGTAAGATCGCAAAAGTGAGAAGTCGAACATAACGTTCATTCACTCTCTAGCATTACTCACAGTTTTGTTTTCTCCATAGTTATATGAAATTCTTCAAGTTTAATACGTTCCGAGGCACTACTATTCGGTTCCCGAAAATTTATTTTTTTAAACACGTTAATTCGAATCTAAATTCAAATAAATCTGCAGCCTGATTTACTTATTTACAATTATTCACTTTCAATTATTCAAAGGTTTCAACATAAGTGTTGCCAACATCGTGAAAGAAAAGTGTGGAGTATTTTGCTAAAAATGTGTTTGTGTAAGATCACACAAAAAACACGTTTCTGGAAATTTATTTAAATTTTCTGGCTGGGTTCGAAAAACAAAATATCGGTTTCCCATCAGGTGGCCGAGACACGTCGAATGACATCTGATACGTCTCAGTAGGTGCAAGGGAAGTGGTCTAACCGCCAGCGACGGAATCTCACATATCCGCATATCCCCACATCTGCACATTCAATAGTTTTACTCGAATACTGTATACTGATGTAATACTCAATATGTAAAAATATGTAACGAAAAAATTGGATATTGTGTTAGGACGGCCACGATTCACCAAGATTACAAATTTGAGAACGAAAAGTAGAAAGACAAAAACTATGTAATTACATAACAATCCGGTCACTAGTCATTAGTAATTATTACGATATTATTGTCAGCTTTCGATTTCTTAGCTATCTCCATCTAGTCTATTGTCTGACAATCAGAAATTCGAATGATGTGACAAGAACTTAGATTCAAATATTGGAATGTCAAGATCACATCACCAAAAAACAATGAGTAAAACTAGGGCAAAAAGGTTACATTTTTATACACCATACGTTATATACCATACGTTGTATGACGTATTATATTATTAAAGCATGAGATATGAAAGCTCATAAAAGAGTTCAGAAAGAACCTTCGCTTGAATTGGAAGCATTGAAATGCCGAAAACTTTGAGAGGAGTTTTCAAATTGGACAAGTTTGAGTCTTCACATGTCTGGTGTGTACCGCCCGATGTAATCCGCAATGCATGCTTCGGAGCGCGTCCTCTCGCTGTGCGACATGCCCGGAGGCGCGTGTTGCGCGCGGAGGCGCCGAGCGAGGTCCTCGCGGGGCCTCAATCGCTCCGTCGACGTTCTCCGCCCCCCTGCCCCGCCCCCCGGGGCGCGCGCCGCCGCGGGGGGCGCCACGTGCGCCGATTACGCCCCCCACCTCACCCCACCCCCGGCGCCGCCGTCGCTCGAGGATCGAATTAAAGCGGCGGGGGGCTGCGGGAGCCTCCCGACCGCCCCACGCCAATTACGCAATCTTCGGCTTACGGCGGCGGCGGCGGCGGCGGCGGCGGCTTCCACGGCTGTGGGTGGGAGGCGGTGGCGGCGGTGGAGTCCGAGGTCGGGTCAGCTGCGGCAGCGGAGTCGGAGGTTGAGCCGGAGAGGGTGCCGTCATTGGCGTCGGCAGTGATGATGTCGGCGGCGTTGGTGCCGGTAGGGATGAGGTTAGGGCACAGAAGAGGAAGGAAAGATCGCGCGGCGTCCGAGGCCTGTGTGTTAGAGTACTGCTCCGACCTTCGCGATAGGGGAAACCACGAACAAAAAACTATCGATCAGAGCAAACGTCTGCTAGAATTCTCTTTCAGACAGCGGCCTAATTCGACCAAGCTAAGTAGCGCTGGCGCTAGTGTCCTGCCACCGTCGGGATTTGAACCATGGGTGGCACTGCAGTGATATCAGTTGATAGCTCACTGACTGAAAAAAACCCGTTACATCACCCCTTACTATTGGCGGTGATGGTGGCAGTGTCGGCGACGTAGGCGGCGAGGGCAGCTGTAACGAGGGTCCAAGTGAAAGGGGCGGAGGTTTTGCTGCTCTCGTCAGCGCCATTTCTCTTGCTGCTTCGTGCCACTCCACGAGGCATTTGCGGCGGGCGACGCGGCTTCGCAGGAGGAGCGCTCATGGCTCCACTTCCCCTCCCTCTCCAAATATCCCCTTCGATCTGCGTCATTACGCAGCCAAGCATCACCCCCGGTGTTACTTAGATTTGAGAATACATAAGTGCTATACTAGTATCTGCAGTTTCAGTTAACCTTTTGGTGAATACCGTTATGGCGGCCCTATTGACAAATGCCTACTAACTAAATTGGACTCACACTATAAAAAAAGTTGTGGAAAAAACCGAATGGATTCTAAAACCATCGCGACGGTGACGAAACTCATTATTTGACTTCATTTGTTGCTAATGAAATCCCTCCCCCTCTTATATCCGTAGAAATTGGTTTATTTTACAACAAAATGATGTATTACACACGTTCTCAATAATTTATGTAGGCACAATGAACAAATTACGGCTTTATATTGTTTAAGAGGTGACATTGTTTTTCTTGTAGATAAATTAGACACGCGTTGCCGAGTCTCGTGCTCCTAACATTATGCCCTGCGCGAAGCGTCATGATGGTTCCAGCCCGTTATGAGACTTTACAGACCGTATTCCTTTCTTTTAATAGGGGAGGGGGAGGTTGCGAATTGGCCATATCGGGACCTCGTGAACCTACCGGGATTCAGTGATATTCATCGAGAGTACGTGCACGTGACTTTTGTGGCGGGGAGGGAGGTCAGCATTTTCATGGTGAATCCGGTTTTAACCCACGGTTGTCAGTCCTGGGAAATAAGGTGAAACTACAATGATGCAAGATGACAAATGGACAATCCCAAACATACAGAGACTTACACAAACACATCCATGCCCGAGGCGGAACTCGAAACCGCGCTCCATCGGTCCCAGATCGCTAAAGCAGTAGTGCCTTAGCGATCTCGGCTACCTGGATCGGCGCTTTCCTATATTACTTATGTTGTCAGCATTTATTTTTTCCAAAGACACGTAGTATATTGCCATGAATAATCATTCCGTGAATATACTTTTTTCAATAATGTCCACTAACTTTATAGTAAAGCACATTATTGAACATTTTGATTAAAAGAATAATCACACTAATTGACTCTTTGGAATCCCCAAGGTTCCTTCGACAAAGTCAAAGAAAATGAGTTTTTATTTTGACACGGTTCTACTTGACTTACCACCAGCAGAAGACACTCGTAGTGCAATCTTGAGCACTTAGCTAGAGGGATGACAGAATAATGAATTAACGAAACTTACTTCAATTTACTCGAAACGACTGACATGTTAGTTTTAACCTTGTCATCCCAAAGAATCGTAATTATACAAACGGAATTCGTAAAGTAGCCACGGCAGCTCGCCACTCTCCGTTACGAGTTCCTTCACACGGAGCCACTCGGTGGCGTCACCGGAAAGCGGCAGATCCCTCCAGACACAGTCACCGCCGACCGCCACTGCCCGAGAGGGGAAGGTCTCGTGAGTCACACCTTTGGCGCTCAGGCGCTCAGCTGGCAAAAAGCGGCTCAGTGGCGCGTCTAGTGGGAAGGCTGCCATTTAGATCTGTGTCCTATTAGCGGAGTCGCAGACGCGCGTCTGCGCCACTGCTGCCGGAAGTCCGCCACCGAGCGCCACTGCAGCGCGACTGCGCCGCACGTGTGTGTATCTCCATTTAAATCATTGCTCTGCAAGCTGACGGGCCACTTGGAAGCGATATTGAGTGGTGCTGTGTTGAGGGTCTAAGGCCGTTGGCGTTCGGAAGAATGCCAAGGTGTTCAAACTTGGCGCTATGGAGCTCGGACGCCGCTGTTGGGGTTGTTAGGGGAAACGGAGGGGAGGGGACGTCTGGCTACCCTCTCCTTTTTGGGCACGAGAGCTTTCACCAGGCTAGCCGGAGACGACAGCTCTCTATTGAAACTGTGGATACAACTACGGGGTGCAAGGATAGGGATCCTGATGCCATTCAGTGCGGCTTGGCGTAACATTTGCCAACTTTTCACGATAATGATTTGATGCGTTGGTGAGAAATACGAAATACGGTGAATCAACTGATTAAAATGATAAAATGTATATTAAGTTGCGCGCCTATTTGTATCTTGCAAGCTGCAATGTTTAACAACATTGGTAGCAGTTTGAATTTTAGTTTCCGATAAAAGGAGAAGGGATGGAGCGCGCCACTGAAATCGTTGCCAATAGTTTAAACGGGAGTTGAAATCTCCTGCTGTGCAGTACAGCGCGATGGCATGGGACGTGGCTCTGCGTCCCATGTCCTCGTGATGCCACGACAAGCGCCCGCTTGCACGCGTGAACGATTCGCACAGGTTACTAGGGACATTTAAAACGCAGGAATACCTCTTAACACCGATTTAACATTATTAATCGGTCCGGTGAACGAAAGTGTGCACTACAAACACAATTTTTAATATGTAGTTGTATTAGGCGCGAGAAAAATAGTGTGATTTACGTTTACTGTTGATGAAAATAGATGGGGTTGATGATGGCACAACTGATTGGTGGCGAGTTTTTATAAAATATAATTTTTTTCTTTTCACTTTAGAACAATGCCTCTTTGTATAGACATTAATTTTATGTTATGACAAAAGAAAATGACATTTGTTTGCATTTTTATGACTTTTTTTTGCATAATTCTTCGATTTCGACTACTAAGTCATTTTTTACCTTTTCCGATATTTTAAAATCATTTCCCACTATTATTATTGATTTTAATATAATTTTAATGGTACTTATTTCAAGTAATAATTACCAGATGCAAAATATGTTCTTCACAGAATTCCTGTCCAAATCACTTCACAAGCCATCAGCTATTAAGAGTAACGGAATACATTGCTGAAGCATATCATAATGTACATTAGCATAACCTAATGTACACAGCTGCAATTTTCCTCGACAACGCACATGCCTTTGATAAAGTGTGGCATCTTGGACTACTTTACAAGTTACAAACGTTAGGAACCCACGATTATCTCCAAAATATCATTAAAAGCTTTCTGTTAGAGAGGGAGTTCAAAGTTAGTATTAACAACAATAAATCAAGAGCACTTATCGTCAAAGCCGGCGTGCCACAAGGTTCTCCACTTTCTCCCTTTTTGTTTAACATATTTATAGTAGACTATCCAGAAATGACTTACTCAGAAACAGCACTTTATGCAGATGATACAGTATTATTTAATGCAAATTCAAACATTACCTACGCTTGCAAAGATCTCCAGTCGGACTTAAATGAATTTGTCGAATGGACAATGAAATGGAGAATTGCCATAAACCCTACCAAATCACAGCCTAAAATATTCTTATTAAGAAGAATTCATCAACCATGACAAATTAAAATTAATAATACTGCAATTCCTTGGCTTAATAATGAAACACACGTAAAATATCTGGGTGTAGTACTGGACCAAAAATTAACATGGACAAACCCCATTCAAGAAATAACGAACAAAACATACGCAAAAATTAACAAACTTTACCTCATAATTAATAACAAGTCATCGCTTCGTCTGGACTGTGCATTATCAATCTTTAACACGGTAATATGTCCCTCATTAACATACGCCTGTACAAGCCCCTTGGTTTATTCTAAATAAGCAAATACACAGAGAGCAAAACATTCCTCCCATTAATGAATATATTTAACAGATGAGCAACAGATTGTTCACCCTTCTTCCATCGTGTACAAGTGCACAAATATTTAATCTAGGAAAAAATGCTTCCATTCCAACCCGCATTATCTCCCAAAACCCCAAAGACTCTCTTAAACCACCATAAATTATAATAAATTCCATCCCCTCCCATTAACTAATTCTGCTGCTGAAAACGTCCAATAAATACATAAGAAATAAATGAATTTCTTCTGAATCACTGCTCTGCAGACTTTGTTTACGAGGTAGCCGTGCGACTCCCCCTCAAATACTGTTAACCGAAAGGCCAAAATGATATGTGTTAAAAAATTGTAAATCAAAACCCCTAAAATGCATATTATGTCGAACAGGCAGAAAATAAATTTAAAAAAAAAGAATTGCTGAGTAGCCTATTCGATTTCTTCGCTTAGAACTTGTAATGTCAGCCGTTGTGAGAATGTAATCTAAGATTCTTGTGCCGCCTATCAGCATCATTGTAGATTGGGCGGATTTTGCGATAGCTAAAAAAAATATTTCCTGGTCTAGTACAAACCGAAGGTATGCAGTCTGGGTTCATTTGAACCAAAAGAAGAAGCCACGATTACATTCAGTAACATATCCAACAGCAGTGATTCATTTGAACTGGTTTTGATCTTTCACGTCATTTTTCTTTGCTTCTCGGAAATTTTAAAAACATTTTAAGATCATGTTCTTGATCATTTTTTACCCTGTTTTAAGTCATCAAAAGCCGTCCTCCAGTCATGATAATACTATTTTAATTACGCAAGATGTAATTCATGTACACATCGCATACGTTTTTCTGAGGGAGTAGTATGAAAATATTCTGAAACGGAAGGATGATAGATGTTGTCCTCCCCTTTGCCATGAACATTTAGAACTAAAAATGAGAGCCTCGTGAAAGTCTATCCCGCTGAACGCCTCTGAATGAGAAGGGGTCCGTCCAACCGCAGCCTTCTTCCGCTGCGGGGCGGCTGCGAGCAAGTGGAGTCTGAGGCGCCGTGGACGTCCTTCCGCTGTGTCTGTCCCGCGCGTGGCGGTGAGCCCCGCCACGTGCTGGCACGTGCGAACACGTGCGCTGCCGCCACGCCACGCGCCGCGCCGCC
>BOPP01000194.1:1800080-1812990 GCA_017312745.1 Gryllus bimaculatus | reverse complement strand
AGCGGGGGGGTTAAGCGGGGGCGGTAGCGGGGCGGTAGGGCGGGGGCGGTAGCGGGGCCGGTAGGCGGGGGGGCGGTAGCGGGGGGGTCGGGTAGCGGGGGCGGTTAGCGGGGCGGTTAGCGGGGGCGGTAGCGGGGGTAGGCGGGGGGGTAGCGGGGCGGTAGCGGGGCGGTAGCGGGGGCGTAGCTGGAGGCGCGGCCGAGGACGAAGTGCGGAGGCGCGGGCGAGGACGAAGTGCGGAGGCGATGGCACGTGAACGGGCCGCAGGTGCGGTGGAAGCTCGGAGGTTCGTGGCTCGAGGACGGGGCGCAGGGACGAAGGCGCGGGCGTTACCGTGGAGTGGTGAGCGTGTGTGAGCGGGCGCGGTGGCGTGGGGACGAACGACGTCTTGGCGGGGCGGCTGCGTGGCGTGGCGGCAAGCGCACGTGCGCACGCGACAGCACAGCTGGCGGGGCTCACACCGGCTACCGCCCCCGCTTCCGCTCACGTGCCATCGCCCTCGCACCCCGCCTGATTCATTGCATAGTGACTACGGGCGCGTCAACTGCTAAGGTCATTAGTTCCGTAAGGGTAGTACATATTCATATCGCGGGAGGCTGCGGTGATCTTCCCCCGCTGGATGGTGAGATCCGGCGCCGACCTACAGTCGGCTAGTGGGGTTTTCCCCCACAGGATAACTCCTACGACGGAAAAACATCCGGAAAACTTCCAATCGGATCCTCCAGACAGCGTCTGACTTGGACCTGGCTATCTAGTTAGTGTCGAAAATCCTGACACCGCGGGACTCGTTCCTAAAATTCCTCGAGCAGAGGCACACAACTGTGACATCAGTTGACGCCTTGGGCCACCCTCCCGTGCACCGCCATGCCCCGGCCCCCGTGCCGCCGCCCTTGAGCCCCACCTCCTTGTTTCCGCCCTCGTTCCCGCGCCCCGCTCCCGTACCACTGCCCCCGTGCCATCTAGCATGACTAATTAATGGGTAAGCCAATTTAAAATATCGAGGTTCGGGCACATCATCCAGGGGGATGTTCATCTCTCTTCCGGGTGTACTTCTTTAAAAAGATGTAGACACAGTCGAAGTCTATAATGGAAACTGTTCTCGTTCATCTGTTTCTGTGTGGTCTAACGAGAGGCTACGACAAGTTATGTTCTTTATATGGTTCTACTCTTTTCTTCTCCTTCTTCTTGGTGTATCCATTTCTCATATTAACTTTCAAGTTAGGTGTTTATACTTTCACCTCCTGATTTAAAAAAAAAATAATGCCAATTGTAGATTCAATATTTTGAACATTCAATAAATTCTGATTATGATAACATGAATTTCATGGGATTTTGGTGTAGTTTTGACCGTGTGAATTGAAGATTCTTACATAAATTGGGTCCGATCTCATAAATACGTGTCATTTGGCGCCAAATGACAGAGTAAACACTGCCATAGTGTTCTTTTATTTTAAAAAAATGGCGTAATTGAATTTATATGCTCATATTTTTTGGCGGCTTAGAAGTACTTTGCAAACACAAAGGGATTATTCGCTGACCGGAACAAATGGTTCGTCGGAAGAAAACAACAAAACGGGAATGAAGTATTCCGAATAAAATATAACATCGAACTTCTTGTTTTCATTGCCATTGGTTACGAGGATTCAAAATAATTCACATTACTTTGTAACTTATCTCATGAATAATTCTAAATGAAACGTTTTTCTTGATAATTACCAGCACATTTTGTTTTCTTGTGTACAACTAATGTTAAATCATTTATCCTTAGCAAAACTGTTTATTTTGAGATCAAAGATTAAGTGACCCTTTCTTCATATACCTCCTGCACCTACCTTGATTAACGTTTTCCGAGAAACAAATATAAACTTTCTAAAGTTGTTTGTACCTTCATATTTAGTTTGACGCACCGTTGCGGTAGGCCTCCGGCGGATCGCGTCACATAAATAATATCAATAATAATAACGTCTCGAAACCGTTATTATGTTCTCAAAACTACCTTACTTATTTTGATTTCGAGAAAACCGCAAATTTCTTTTATGTAAAATCCAAAGATCTATTCATTTGTAACAACGAAAATTACATTCAATTCGACATTATTCGACAGACTGATTCTTGAACAACAAAATAACACCGTCGATGTAAAACGCTATGGTGCTACAAATTGCCGACAAAACGCAAGAATATTCAGAATCTAAATCCTACCAGAATATATAACTGAAGTATTCTTTCCAGTCACATACCCTTGCGTTTCCTCCTGAAGCATTGCTAGAGGTGAAGGGCATGGCGCGCCGGCGATCTGCCTGCAGCGTCCACCTGCGCACACACGCCGCTCGCGGCTGCGGCTGCGTGGCGCACTGCGCTCCCTCCACTAGCACTCCCCGCGGTGGGAATACGAACTAGCTTTCATGCCTGTTTCTTCCAAGAGAATTCATCGATCGAAGGACATGGGGCAGTAAAAATTGTTTGACTTGTTAAATTTGATGTAAATAAAGCTAGAAGCAGTATATTTACTGCAAATATTTGACCTTTGACCGCGTTAATGACCTAAATTTATAATAAGAAACATTGCTACATCAACTAATAATCAATAAAATTTTATCTAAAAATGTAGATTTTTTCACTTTGTGAAAAATATGTACGCAATTTAAAAAATTAATTTAGATAAATTTTTTTCAACTTTAAACAAAGGTAACTTTTGAAATTTACAGTTTCATTCGCTTATTTTTCCTTTGCGTGAAAATTTAGAGATTGTAGAAGTTTTAGGATATTAGGTTTGAAATAAAATGTACTTTTGAATTCGGGAGTAAAAACATTAGTTGGTATGAGCGTCAATGCAACAAATAATTTCTTTGAACAATGCACTTTTAGGAGACGCATGCATATAGATAGATGCACTTTATTGCAAACCTGAATTCCCAAAATACGTAATCTTCGATTTTCGAGTTTGTTGATCCTAAACTTCGACAACCTGTAAATTTTCACGCAAAAGAAAAATAAGCTAGTGAAACAGGAATTTTCAAAAGTTGCCTATGTTTAAAAGTGAAAAAATCTAAATTATTTTTTTAATGGCGTACATATTTTCACAAAGTGAAAAAATGTACATTTTCAGATCACATTTGATTGATTATTAG
Source organism: Gryllus bimaculatus (assembly GCA_017312745.1). Classification (NCBI taxonomy): domain Eukaryota; kingdom Metazoa; phylum Arthropoda; class Insecta; order Orthoptera; family Gryllidae; genus Gryllus; species Gryllus bimaculatus. Next base: position 1,809,859 of record BOPP01000194.1, on the reverse strand, counting down.
TTGATGTAGGAATATTTCTTATTATAAATTTTCCGAAAATTATGCCTTTGCATTGTAAGACAATATCCGAAATGTATATTGGAGATCACCATTCTACGATGCACCCTTTGGCTTGCCCGATTCTCCGACCGTGTGAAAACCAACCTGTCAAGCCTTGTGATCATCTCCAACGAACTTACCCATAATACCACAGAAGTCTATTACATAAAAAAAAGATTTACCTTTAAATATAGTTTTTCAAATCCTAAATTCCAATGTTGAATACAATACCTAAATGTCTAATGGCATCAATATAAAAACCAACCATTTTTACTTTGGGACTTGATGAAAACAATTTCGTAATGTGAGCAGAGAGGCATTCCTTTGCGACAGCGCATGTGAAGGGACCCAGCGACGAATGAGGGCACTCGGAAGCGATTAGCAATGCGATCCAACTAGCTATCACTGAACGAAAATCAAAGTTTTAAACCTGACCAACTATGCAACTAGGTCAAAGAGAACATATCTGGAATTTATTTCAGATATGCTTGTAAAGATGAAATGAAGGTCGAAACGCAGACAAAAAACCGCAAAAGATTCAAATATACCACTTATGTTTAAGATAATATAAATCATTATTCTTTCATTTTAAATCCAACGGAGATGTGATGCCCATTTCCTTTTACACATTTTATTAAATTATAAATGTATTTGACAACTACAAGCAGGGTTCTCGTTAAACGGAGAATTCACCAAGACAAATAATATGCAAAAATATTAATTAGAATGAATATATTAATTTTTCAAACTTGTAAACTTGTATTTCTAAGTTATTATATTTTTATACTAAATTTTTTAGATCGGGAAAATGAAGTATTACGGAGAATTAAAACTCAAAATAAATGTTATTACTGAAATAAAACCAATACACAACGCAAACGTTTGCAGTCAGGTGACCAGGTGATTCAGTCCTCGTTTCTAATACGCCGGGACCTTATCGCATATGTAATGTGCAGACTGAATTTGCCAAAATTGGATACTCTTCGTCGTTTAGTTTTGTAAATAATTAACTTTGGCCTATGCGCTTGTGCTCGCGTAACACGGGCTACGGCAAGTAAGCGACCGGCTTCACCTCGCGTTAGGGCTGGCCACTTCTCTGGAAAAGTCAATTGCTAATACTAGGTGAATAGTCCAGGGAGCACAAAGCAAATAGCGCTCGAGGTCAACGCGTCACAGTCTCTCGTGTGGCGAACAATTCATGCGAAGAGATTACTTTTCCATTTGCAGCGATGCACATTTGCATTTGCGCAGTAGAGACTTATAACGTCGTTCAATTCTCTAAACATTTCCTGCGCAAATGCAAGGAAAGCCAGGTATTCCGTTCTTTGGTCAGAAGAAGCGTGTTTTACAAGAACCGGCACAATTAATGCATAATTTGAATGTCAGCGCAGAGGAAAATTCGTATATTGCACGTAGTGTAGTTGACCAAGAGAGATTCTGTGTAAATGTGTCGGTTGGCATTGTGGATGAATTTATTCTCACTTCTTTCCCCAATGTTTACAAGGCGTTCAGTATTTGAATTTTGTAACTCACGTACTCCCTTCGCTTTTAGAGCTGGGGTTAATGAAAAACCGCGTTGATGCTCCCGAAATGGAGGATCGTGATGATCATCTTCGGCGCACTGAAAGCGTGGCGGCAGAAATAAAGGTACAATCCTGCGAAGTCGTGCGCGTCACGGAGGCCGTGCGGCACAGATGCCTACATTGCGTTCACGCAAGTGGAGGCCATTTTGAACACTTGTAGAGCCTCTGTTACGCGAGGTGAAAATGCGACATTTTGGCTGCATTCGCAAATATGATAAAGTATCCAAAATAACACATAAATAATATGTTTTTCTCCCCTTTCATATTCGGTAAATAAGAAGGCAATAAGAGTAACAGAGTAAAATATTTAATGTAATATTAGAGCTACCGTTTTTGCGAAAAATGAATAATGACAAAAAACTTGTTTTTTTTCAAAATTTTGAATATGGTTCACACTATTTCCTTTTGAACTCATGAATAACTTAGTGTACTCTATCACCGGGTCCTGTATGAGCAACGAGGACGCCCTGTGTAAAAACAAGATCACTAAATACGATGCCTCTGTTTTTACATTATATTGAAGAAGTCAATCAATGTTTAGATCAATCTGAAGGGGTCATGATTTTTTTGGCCGTGGAATTACGTGAAATTACCCAAATGTTAATATGACGATTTTGGTCTAGATATGTCTTATCTTTTAACTGGCCGCAGCTCATCATAAATATGAACACGATCTATTATACTATAGTAAAAAGAAAACCCACATTTTCTGAAATATCGATATATTAACACGTACGAAAGAGAGAATATTCTGTGGATAGTGCTACATTATTTTTTTAAGATGTAATTTTATTTTCAGTCGCTTGAACTGCGGCTCTCAAAACATTGAGGAATTTATACATAATTCAAAATATTAATCAGCTTAGAAAATTTGGTCACCATGGAATTTGAAGATGATAATAATGAATAGAAGTTTTTTCTCTTAAGTGATGAAGTCTGTGTTCCTTGTTCATGGGGAATTCCAGGAAGACGCGATGCTTAGTAAGTAAATCGGAGAAAACAAAGGGGTTGAGAAACTTTATATAATAATAATCTGTGTGATAGTTGAGAATGGTTGTATCTAATGCTTGAAAGTACAACTTGTATTTTACGATTAATTGAAGGGTATGTTACATGTTCAAAGAAGAAATATTATATGAATGTATTATTCTCATGGAAGAACTGATCTCGAGCAGTTTATGTTAAGTCTGTCACCAGAACAATTTTGCTATAAGAATTCGCATTTGAAGCATACAAGTCAGTTTAAGTTCTAATTTGCTGTGATTTTGATTGAAATTAGTTTCGAAATTGGTGTGTATTTAAAAATCAACACAAAATTAAAAGTTCTTTTATTTTAACCAGCATTATTTGAGTAGAAAATAGCGCCAAAATTTAGAGTATATCTAAAGAGCTTATTTTCAAAGTGACGTATTTCCAAGTAATACAAATGATCATAAAGGGAAAGTATTCCCATTCAACTTTAGAAGTTCACGATAGGATTCAACGTTTTTGCGGACACCGTTTAACGTATGAGAAAAAAATACACAAAAGAAATTATTGAACATAATATTTTGCAGCATAATAAAAATGTGTCTTAAGAATATATTGATATGTGAAACTAGAAAACAAACGAAAACGGAGATACATCACTTTGGAAGCTCTTCAATTTAGACCACTCCTAGTTATAAAAGGCTAAAAGGCTGTCGCTGTGGAGAATTTTAAAGACCACCATAAATATAGAAATCAATAATTCCGTCTCCGCCGCAAAGAGACGAGAGGAAGAGGAAATTGATTGGACTGCAGGTGGTCGCCGCTCTATTTGTTTCCTCGGAGGCTTCCATTTCGGGACCCCCGCCTGACGTCGCCTCGCTTCGCGTCACTCGGGCGCCGGGACGCTCGGCGGCTCAGAGGCCAAATGAGCGGAGATATTTCACGAGTAGCAGACGCCGAGGACGGACTTGATATTATTGCCTCTGCCTCCCCCCACCCCCACGCGCGCGTAAATCTCTTTTATGCACACAGGCAGGTGCTGACCGGGGGCGGAAGGCTGGGGGGAGGGGGGCTCTAAATAAATTAGAGTGGAGGCAGGACAGTTTCCAAGTGCTGCCCGCTCCGGGAGAGAGGAATCTGAAGAAGGGCTGACCTCGCCGCAGGTAGACGCTTCGTGCCAAACGGGCAGCCGGCGTGAGATTCAAGTTGCGGCGAGTGTTTACGTTATCAAACGTACTCCTGAATCCGTGCGAGAAAGCTCAGTTCTGTGACCTTGCGTTCCAAGAAAAATGCATGACCTGGTCTTTTGTTTAAAATGCTCTTTTGTTGCATGTTGGTCTCGATTATTCAGAGAAGAAAGTTGCTTCTAGAAGGAAGATAATATCTTTCATATTATTATTGTTTGTCATATCATGAAAACTTACATTTAAAGACATTTATTTTTTATTACGATGGTTTAGAGAGTCAATCTTCATTAAGGTGATTTACATTAATTGTTTTGGTCTAAATGTGTCTTATCTTTTATCTGGCCGCAGCTCATCATAAATATGAACACGATCTATTATACTATAGTAAAAAGAAAACCCACATTTTCTGATATATCTGTCTGATAAAATTTCCACATGCACAGAAGACTCAAAATAGTGAATAACCAAACTGAACTGAACTGTAACTTCCTACCTTTATATTGTTGTTTAAATCATTGTAACAAAATTTAAAAATTCTTTTTAAAAATACTGCTCTGTTTGTACAAACAATGAATGAAAATGCACGTGCAGTAAAATTGTAAAATTGATTCAGTTAGTTTCAGCACTACCTGCAAACTGTTTCCAAACATTGCTGAAATCACTTTTCAAAACGTTCAATTTTTTTAATAAACTATCTATATGAACCAAACCAAAAGTTGTTTTTTCTAAACTCACATTTGAAGAAAGGCAGTATTCCCGTGCCGTTCACTCTTATCTGTAGGCACCTCTCGTCATATAAATGCCCACTAATACGGAAGCCTGAATTAGGAGTATGCTCTTGATACACAAACACTTCAGAATGAAATTCACTAGCGATGCGAATTAGTATTCAGTTCAAGAAAAAGTTGTAATATTTGGCTAGCTGGCCCACTTCTTACGAGCACTATGCCAGTCCACTGCCACTGTCAACCGACCAAAGGGAGTATGAGTCAGCTCGTTGTGACTCTGTCCACCAATGAAATTCTACTGCACAGAATTCTCTAGTAAACAAACCTTAAATTTTCAGGTGTACCTTTTATATTGCACAACCTCTCTCACCTGTGCAAGACTGGCTAGCGTCTGATAGATTTACTGTGTTGTAACGGATTTGTTAACTATGATTCCATTTTGAAACGTTTCCCTTTTAACTACTCGTAAAAGCGAAAAATGTATGGAATGGTGCGAGAGGGATACCACGGCCATTTTTCCCAATCACTAGAAAGCAGAAGGCTTTGGGTTGTGCAAAGAAAATTTATTTGTTAATAACTCCCGTGCCTTTGCTTTGTTGCATTAGCTTTGAGCATGTTATTAATACGATGAATGGCGGAGAGGCAATGGTGGAAAGAAAGGCAAAGTAAGTATGAGAGTCGCAAAGAAACCTGTCAAGTTACCAAATCGATCACAGACGAAGTGATCTGTTTGAAATCCGGCACCGGAGATGAAAAGTAGTGTGCTGGTGGAAGAATGTGGACAAGATGGAACAATGAGGATAAGGTGAGATGGTTATTAGAGGACACAGGAGAAAGGATCAGTGTGATTAGATTATATTACATTTATCACGTGAACATTTCACCGTGCAATATTTCATAGAACTCCACTTCACCACACTTCACTTCACCGCACTGCACATAATAATAATAATAATAATTATTATTATTATTATTATTATTATTATTATTATGATAATAATAACATTAATAATAATACTTAATTACATAAAATACATAGTTAATTACACTGAATGTTATTAAATATATTTATAACACATATCTACATTCAAGAAACTAATTTATTTTTAAATTTGCTCAGGCTTTGAGGAAAGGGATCGAAGATTGTCACAGGCAAACTGTTTCCGTCCCTAATAGTTCGATTCGCTAATATTTTCCAACGTCCGTTTTCTGAATTTTGTGCATGTGATCCGCTCTGCCGAAATTTGTAGGTTTCTCTAATCGACTTTGAATTTCTTTCCACGCTCGAAAGTCTGTGTACGTTTTATACATTGCATAGAGACGTGACTTTATTCTCCTCCTTTCGAGTGACTCCCATACTCCTTTATTCTTGGTACCCCTGAAAGTAAATTTTGATGTTCAACGCTGGACCTTTTCTAGATTTCTTTGTTTCAAATTTCTGTATGGGTCCCAACATTCTGCGCAATATTCTAATATAGGTCGCACTAACGACATATATGCTAGTTCTTTGGCTCTCACTGTACTCTTTTTCAGTATCCGCATATCAAAATGTAAAGATTTCCTGGCTTTCCCTACAACGAAATTGACTTGATTTTCCCAGCTCAATTTACTGTCTAGCTGTATTCCTAAGTATTTTATATTCCTAAGTATTTACAATATTATATTCTCAAAGTATATACAAATATTATCAATAATTACAAGAGAAGGCTTAGTATATAGCATATATTATATTCTTGTATGTATGTATTGTGAATCTTGTATGTATTTTGTTTGTACTGTGCGTATTATCTATTTGTCTTATTCAACTGTTGCATTTTTACAAAGTTGTAATATAAAATTCATTCATTGTGTGGTGGTTGCTGTTCTACGGGCAAATAACGCTTTATCAAGTGATTCTTTACGAATTTAACGAAAGCACTATTTACTCGTGTACACATATCGGTTTTGGATAAAATGCTTCGCAACAGATTCAGCTCCTCTCAAGGAACGCATGGAATTGCCCTTTGGCCCATTCGCGCCTGCGGTTCGCTTGGAACGTGTGTTGGATGTCGCGGTGGGCGAGGGAGCGGGGCAGAACCTTCATTCTGGCTCCCGCTCTCGGCGTCGTGAAGTGCAACGAAGGGCACGAGACAAGGTATCGTTCATTTTAATTTTCTCTCCTATCGCGTACTTATGTAGTAAAGAGAAGCTATTGTGATGCTGGACCAGAAAGTCGTATTGTCGGGTCCTGATATCTAGAAACATGATAAATCTTGTTCTTATATGAAACATATTACTTCCTCTAATACTTTGTGTGGTCAGAATCAATTTTTTGTGGATCCTTGCTACCAAAAAATTGGTACGAGATGTCAAGGTCATGTACAATTTATAGAAAATATGAGTTTTGGGGTAATTTTCCGTGAAATATAGGCAATTAAAAATATTTTCTCAAATCTCTTTACATTTTTTCATTACTTTTTTCTTCTTTTGAACAGAGCAAAGTAAGTTTATAAAAATGGTGCAGATTAAATTTTTGTTGAACTCTGAATGTATGAAAATTGCAAGAGTTGCAAATAACGCGAAAACGTATTTGCCGTTGTAAACCCACTAGTTTAAATTATTTATATTCTCTAATTAGTATGATGTGACTGATGGGAATACACCCTCCCAAATACCATGTTTTGTGGTTAATTTGGTAGTAAAATATTTTTTATACGTAATTCGCAGGTGGCCGTTTCTGTTATAATTTATCAAAAATAAGAAAGACTTGAGCATGTGTTTAAATTAATATGGATAGTTGTATATTGTCACTACTTCGTTTCCAAAAAATACGTTAACTTATACTTATTCAAAAGTTTTGCAATTAAGTAAACTTTTGATTTTTTAATAATCGTATGTAAATACTCAGGCAATTAAAGTTCTGGAGAAAATGGGAGAAAGAATCTTTTTTATTTCCACCACCGCATGACAAAAAATGGTCGATGAAATAAATATTTCAATGTGCATTCAAGCCAAAGACATCAATAAATGCTGGTTTTTCATACACCTTGCGACAGTTGTAATGTCACAGATACAGTGTCAACATATTTATTCCTCGAAGAAATATAGCAAATCAATTTGGTAAACATTTAAAAATGCTAATTTATTACAGGCTTTGGAGGAAAACTGTATCAAATCTAGTCAAACTATTATCCTGCCTATTTATTCACTCTGCCTTGTCCCTAACTTTGCTTCTGCTCTCGCCCTACATCGCCAGAAGAGTAGGCCAGCGCGTCACTTGGCACCCGTGAAAGCTATACCACATTTGAAATAAACACTTGCAACACCTAAATAGTTATTTACGTAACTAGAAAACAGAAACTGAAATTTTGGCGTACAAATAAAATGTTTCCGGACGGGGCATCCATAGGAGTCCAAATATGCCAAAGATACCTGCGCACTGGTGTGGATTATAAATTCATGTAATCTTTGAGATAATTTGAACAGTTTATTTTTTCGTTCGCATCCAGCAATTTGCAATTTTGTTATAAATAAACGGTAAACTGGAATACTTGACATACGCTGAAACGATAATTTAGGAAGCATTCATCGTACAGCATTTTTGCCATCAGTCTGCATCTACATTGGGAAAAATTAGATGGTAACTTCTCGGGAGAAGTAATCAATAAATTAAAATCCATTATCACCCTTATTCCATTCTCTTATCCATATTCCCTTGTTAGTTTAAGTTTCTTTCATTACACGAAATATTTTTTCACAATTTTGCGTCAAAACTACAGGCGGCGAAGATCTCGAGTGTGGATTAAGATGTTGAAACAAAACACAACCGCATATGCTAAAAGTCCAGATCATCAAAATAGAATTTTATTACTAGGTCGGTTAGAAGAAAGTTTAATATTAAAAGATTTCTTTAAACATTTCAAAATTTTAAGGGTGCTCATAGTTCCAAGTACAATGTTCAGGAGCGAAAACAAATTATTGTTTCTCAATTAGATGTATTGCAATTATAATTTGTTCACGCTTAAATATGAAAATGCTACTTAACATATCACCCAATTCTCCATCAAATATTTTAATGAATTGACATTGATATAAATATGAAATTGATGGAGAAGGATTTTTTCTTTGGAATATAATCTTGAATTCTCAAGAGTCAATTGAGTTTAAAAAGCTACCCAACCTATATCGGATTTCGGCTACAAAGACTGCGTCATCCTTCACGATTGCAGTTGACTCAGGATTTTATCCGAGGTAATAATTTGGGTAAAAACTATTAGTGATGCGAAAAACTCGGATAATCCCCCGACAAGTGTGCTAATGTAGAGCATGCGAGTGTGTGTGCAAGTAAAGAGGTGAGGTTAGAACAAGGAAGAGAAGGAAAGATCGCGCGCGGTCCATGGGCCGTTTGTTCGGGTACTGCTCCGGCATTCGCCTGGCGTTGATAGGAGAAACAACGAAAACTGCCGATACGAGCAGCCGGCCGCTGGAATTCTGTTCTAGACAGCGACCACCTTGGCAACAACGAATGTACACTATGTGATCAAAAGTATCCGAACACATGGCTGAAAATGACTTACCAGTTTGTGGCACCCTGGGTAATGCTGGAATTCAATAGGGTGTTGGCCCACCCTTAGGCTTGACGAGCTTCCACTGTCGAAGGCATACTTTCAATCAGGTGCTGGAAGGTTTCTAGGGGAACGGCAGCCCATTCTTCACGGAGTGTTGCATTGAGGAGAGGTATCGATGTAGGTCGGTGAGGTCTGCCTCGAAGTCGGTTTTCCAAAACATTCCAAAGGTGTTCCATAGGATTCAAGTCAGGTCTCTGTGAGGCCAGTCCATTACACGGATGTTATTGTCGTGTAATCACTCCGTCATAGGCCGTGCAGTATGACCAGGAGCTCGATCTTGTTGAAAGATGCGATCGCCATCCACGAATTGCTCTTCAACAGTGGGCAGAAAGAAAGTGTTTAAAACATCAACGTAGGTCTGTGCCGTAATAGTGCCACACAAAACAACAAGGGGTGAGAAACCCCTCCATGCAAAACACAACCACACCATAACGCAATCTTGGACGTGTCCGAATAATTTTGATGAAATAGTGTATGTACTTCTTGGTTCCGATATCGTTGCTTTACACTGTTTAACGACAATATCCAGCAAGCATCTCCAGATGGAATGTGATTTCCATTCGTTCTTCACTTAACGCAGTAGTTCCCTAAGTAACTATTGACGTGGAGCGAGCCGTTGGAAGCGATGGCGGTGGGCGGGGTCGGCGGATGCGGGGGCTACCTGGC
>BOPP01000194.1:1781773-1798415 GCA_017312745.1 Gryllus bimaculatus | reverse complement strand
GTTAATAAATATATATGTTATATGAAAGCTCTGTGTCTGTGGTCGCTGTGAGTATCCATGACGTCACAATAGGCAGTGGCAGCGATAGCGCGCGATGGTGAGCAGTGAGAGAGGGTAGTATGTAGCGGTTTGTTGGGACCCTTATAGAAAATTACAAAAGGAATATTTAAATAGAGTACAGAGAAGAACGTGTAAACCAGCTATATCCGAAGTAATAGGAAGAAAGCAGAATGGGCGACTAGAAATCAGAAGGGTTGAGGCAACACACTGTGCCCTGTACAAAGCGTGTGACGGTTATCCAGCTTAGAAAGATATCTACATCCGACTTGGTAGTCTCACATACTTTAGTCAGAGTAGCTTGTCATCATACTTTGGTAGAGGGGATCACAAGCATAAAATGCAGTTCAGGCCACAGAAAACAGATGTTGGAAAATTTTCCTTTACAAATAGAAAAATAACAAACTGGAATAAGTTGCCTACGACAGCCTTGGAACTCTTTTCTCTAGGTGTTCAAAGATTTAAAAGTAATCTAACGAGTTATATTTGTACACTTTATTAATTAGTAAGTTAGTCTAATTAAAACTGTTATTGTATTATTATTATTATTACTATTGTTACTATTGGTATTGTGGTAATTAGTACTATTAAATGCAATGCTTTATTAAATTGATAATTATATTCAAAGCAGTATTCGTATTGAAGTGTGGCGACGTGTTGTGAAGTGTAGTGCAATAGAGAAGTAGAAAGAGAAGTGAAGTGAAATGAAGTGGAGTGCAGTGTGATTAAAATGTCGTGTATTTATTAGTTTACAATATCCGTGCAAAACAGACATAAAATATAGAGTTAATGCTATGTATATCTTTATTATTATTATTGTTATATTATTATTATTATTATTATTATTATTATTAATTGTTTATTGGGAAGACGCCGCGTCCATAGCACTGACAGCGGCTGCGGAATTCTCATTATTATTATTGTTGTCTTAAAATAATTTAAAGTTACATTGTATTATAATCTCCTAATTGTAATATGTAAATTGTAATGTTCTGCCACCAGGTAGCGTAAACCTCCCTGCAGGAATAATAAATATCTATCTAGTATTAGTGGTGACGGCGAGCGGGCGGGCTGTGCCGGGTGGATGTATGCATGAGGCAGAGGAAAGTGCTCTACTGAGACGTCTGGAATTTGAGTCGCTTTCGGAGGCTCTAAAATAATGAACAAAATTTCTTCAGTGTTTTCTTGTGGCGAAAAAAAAATTATGAAGAAATGTGTTAGAACACGCTTTTTTTGTGAAATGCATATTATAAGGCAATAACTCTGTTTTTGAACAATGCAAATATATTCAAGATCTGATGTAAAATATTAATTTTTTTAAAGAAAAAAGTTTCAATTTTTTTCTGTAGAATGAATGTCTTAGTTTATTAATTTTGCCTGCAACAAGTTCTAGTCGATAAAAGAATTATAGAGACCGGCTAATTTACCCTTGACTACTTTTGTTAGTAATCATAGATCATTTTTGATATTTCTGTTGGTAATACTGTAAAACTGAACCGACAGCGCCATCTGTGGCGAGTGTCTTCTGTTCCGAGTCTAAGAACATCTAGCAATAAAGATCAATATATTAAGCAAAAGGCAGTTTTAAATTTCATTTCAAGACATCATCATTGACAACTTTCGTCCCATAAACTCCAGGAGAATGCTGTAGAAGAACTAACGACGGATCACGACAAGGCCGTTCTTTCCTTCCACGTCCTTGTTCTTTTTCTCTTCCCAACATCTCAATTAGAAACGCACGCAACATACACACGCAGCACGTACCTACGGATCAGGAAACAATCTGGGAGCTTTGGATGGACCGTTGGAGCGGTAAGCAGCAGTCCAAACAATCTTAACTTGATCCTGACTGGTCATAGAGAAAGGATTTCTATCAAGTAAATTGACGTGAGAGACTAATAGAATGTGTAGATGTTTGAATTTGACACTTTCAGTCTGAGAGTTTAGTAACAAATTTAGTTTAGTTAATTTAACTAATATTTAATGTCCAGTGCTCTGAATATATAGGACGAAAAACATCAACAAATTAAATACCTCCTTCACTTTCAGAACTTGGCGCCCGACCTTAGACAACTTCTCTCCACATCTTTGTGTATCTTCTTGTATTATACTTCTTAGCTTATACTGCCAGCGTCAGTAGCCGAATTGCATAACTACTCTCAGTGATGAAAATTAATTTCTTGTTTTATTCCTTGTCGTAACACCTATTAAATGGCTATAACTGAACTGAAACACGTATTAATATTGATGATGTATAATTGACATCTTCCCTATGGCTTATTTCACAACGGACAGAATTGACGGAATATACTTGGGAACTGAACTGTGATGCTTCAGGGAAATAATTCGGCAGCAAATTAATTATCTAAGAAGTAATTTGTACCTCACGGACTAACATCTGTGTGTTATGAGCAAAGAGCTTCCTGCAAAGGAGATTAGGAGTGAGCGGATCTTTAGCAGAAGCTGGGATCCCTAGTGAACGCTGTGTCACGTTTTGTCCTCGCGGTGGCTATGATAGGTAGCAAATATGTCGCATCATGAGTCAGCTAATCACAGTTGCGGCTCTCAATCTGAGCGAGCATGCGGTGAAGACTTAAATTTTCAGAACAAGTTCTCAAAAGGTATTCGCCGAAAATCTTGTCGCTACTGGTTCTTTGAGTTTTATTTTTTATCAACTTTATTGTCATGAACATTTTCTCAGATTTAAACTCCTTAAACGGGACGTTTTTAAAATGTTTATTGGTACAATGTAAGACAAATAGAAACTATAACCCTTTTAAGTGTGAAGGAGGAGAGGAAAAGGAGAGGGAGAGAAGGCAATTAGATAAGAAAACTATATTGTGAATTCTAATTACGTAAATTCGTTGACACACCAAAATTAAATCTACATATATAATCGTCAACATTGCCGTCACCTTGTTGGACGCAATGTGGTTAGAGCAGCAGGGCCTAAACCAGAAGGCCCAGGTTCGAAAGCCGGTTGTGGCAACCAATTATGTGAAAATATTTAATTATCAAAATTAATTATTGAATGATTAATGATGATAATTATCAAAAGTGTTGAAAAATGAGTATTAGAAAAGAAAATGCCACACTGAAAGGTTGCAGTACTAGTCCAAGAAGAGAACTGAGAACAGAAACAATGCCACCTTATTTTAATTAGAATCCTCTTATTATCTAGTTTTTCCACAAATGGCTTAATTATTGCCATATTATATTGCATGTTATATTGTACGACCCATTTACAACTATTCGTCATTCCATGAAGATACCACACATGGAGTTGTTTCCACAGGCAGCAGACTTCTAATGGCGCCAGTTCTTTCCCATTTGAAAAAAAAAACATAACGAGAGGGGAGAGGAGACCTAAAGTTATTTGAAAGGCCATTCCAACTTCCGCTCCTGGTGGTTTTAATATATGCGGTCGTTTACAGTCACTTTAATAACGACTCCGCTCAGCGAGGAAAGATCCTTGCGGTTACGCGTCATTAAAAGTGAAGACATTCATGATCTAGAAAAAACAAATGCAAGTAGTAGCTGCACCAAGAACAGCACAGAGGCGTTCATTAAATAGCGGATTTACTTGCAGTTTTAAGGATGTATATAAATTAAATTTTTGTCGTAAGAATTGTTTCCACAGTGATGATCCACAGGGAGTCGTTTCTTTCTGTTCTGCAATTAGATTGAACCCAGTGTCATTTACTTATTTATGTGATAATATATAATGAGAGTCATAGTCCGTAAATTCATTTTAATTTTCTCAATTCTCTTCACCTGAGTCAGATATATTGAAGATATTTTATTATAATTCACAAAATGCATTAAAAAATGAAAAATTGTTAATCATTTGTGAAATACCTCGCGCACGTGTCGCAATATCGTATCTCTATGGCATGTAATTGTCAAGAAAGTATATTCATGTTCTTAGACCCAATTATTTTTTTAGACAGCAACTCTAAAGAATATACAATTTAATTTACTTTCACTATAACATAATATCTTTAATTTCTCGTTTGAAATACATTTTACATTCATGGTATTTCATACGATTGAATATTAAATATATTTCAAACGAGAAATTAAAGATATTATGTATAAGTAAAAGTAAATTGGTAAAAAAGAAAATTGTATTTTCTTTTAGAGTCGCTGTCTATAAAACAAATTAGGTCGAAGAAAATGAATGTTTTGTGCAGATATAAGAGGCAACGTATTGTAGTTGAAAATTTGACCTAACAAAGAAGTTATCAAGACAAAAGATGTTGTAAAACGCTGCAAATGTTTCGCACACGCTTCGCTGCGTGCCCGCGCGATTTTTAATGTTTTGTTCTGTTAATTAAAATTAAAATCTAGCTGCTTTGCACACGGAAAATAAGCACGAGAAACCGTGTTTCGCGCAAGGCATGTTCAAAATTGCTTTCACATTAGCGCAATGATGTTCATGAACATACAAAAGCTATCTTCGTGCAGCGAAATGTATTACGGCTTTAGTGGTTTATATGATGTTTACGAACAAATTTACAAAAGTAAATGTAAGCTTAATAATAATAAGAAGAAGTATTTATGTGGGCCCCGTGGCGCAGACGGTTGCGGCAGCCGTCGTCTGTGCCGAGGAGGCTGCAGGTTTGAGTCCTGCGTAATAGCGCTCCGTATGGGAATTGTCGCCTTCCATCCTTACGATGTGACATCATCATTCCGAAGCCATCATTCCCATCATCATCCCTATTTATCTCATAAGTCACCACAACAAGGCTACAATAGGCAACCCTTTGTTGTCTAAACCAACGGATAACAGCCCCATCAAAAAGCTGAACCCTGGAATTAGACATATACACACGTTTAATCTCGTAAGTGTAGACCGCTGTGTCCAGTAATGGGTCCTACTCAACGATACATAATCAATAATAATTAATCCAATAATGAAAATAACTAATTCAATAATAATGATAATAATAACAATAATAAGTATTTATTACATAGGTTCACAAATACGTAGAAACTATAAATATATAATATCAGTCATCCACTGGAACAGTGATGTTGCTGCCAAAAATGGAATTTTAAAGGAAAAGAAAATTCTGATATAAAATACTTTGAACCAACTTTATACACAGGGATAATCGTGGTGCCTTTTTTTGGTCAGATTTACTGTTTACCAAAATCATACTGTGGCGTCATATTAGTCGCCTTGTACAAACGTGACAAAATATTAGCCTCGTGCATTTCATGCTCATGGACAGCGCTGGCGGGAAGAGACGCCGGGCTGAACAATGGCAAATCTAGGGAGCGGAAGGGAAGGGGTGCCGTGTCGTGGGTGGCCAAGTGTGAACCCCGTAGACCACTTGGGGCAAGCTTGCGAACCCCGTAGACAGACCGACTGTGGAAACACGTTGCTGGAAACAGCGAGATGACGCAGTTCCGTCAGCCGGCCCAGATGGTAATATAAACGGACCCCGGACCTAAACTCCTTCTTCTGATTCTTGGGCGCGTCGGTAGGATGTCGTGTGGGTTGTGCGCGGCGCTGCATTTCAATGCATAGGCTACTGAGGTAGGGAACTGTAGCCGGCTTGCTACATCGAGACGGGAGGTGCGGCATACTCGCTTGTATGCTCACGTAGGCTACTGGTGTATCACACCGAATAAGATCTAATTATCAGGCCAGCGGTGGTGACCAGGAACATTCCTTCTAGAAACGGGTCAATATTGTTTATTGTAATTATTGTACATAGTATTCATGTGTTGGAGCATATTTCAAATAAATACTCAATAAATTTCAAACCGTTCACGTCTGTGATTTATTGCCCCGGCAAAGACGCCACATTACTAAGTATCACTTCTCGTAGAATTTTTCTGGTATTAAACTTTTCATTCAGCCCTTTCCCTTTAAGAGTATTTATTGTTCCTCTGAAATTTAATAACCTTTTGACATTAACAAATTCATTCACAAATATGAGACGATTGTCTCTTAGGTCGGTTATGTCTTTTCTTTTTATCAGTCTATCAGACTTTTAGGTAAACAATATCACATATAATAAATGAGACTTAATAGTATTTGATAAAAGACACATGTGACAATGTTCTTCCAAAAAACAAGAGTTTTCTGTACTACCTCACAATTTACTGGTTGTTCATCTCAAATGAACTTTTTATTCACGTGGCATTAGGAAAAATAAGTAACACTCTCCACGCGAACCTCCTAGAACAAAATAACAATATAGTCGATTTTCCTGCAGATGTATGTATTTTCTACAGTAATTCTGTCATAGTTACCTTCTTTCGCACAATTTAGCAGGTACGTTTCCATTCGATACCATTCCATTAGATTCCAGGTACCATTAGATAAGTAGGTATGTGAAAAGAAAGATACAGTTTGTACAGGAGATACAAGACACCAATTCCAACCGTGAATCCTCAGCTGTGATGTTGGATTGTGATACGAATGCTACCATTCACTTCGTATTAATTTCTGGCAGAATCAGGTGTTCCAAGCAGAAAACATTCGAGGCGCCGCCCGCCTACCCACCCGGGCGCCCTCTCCCTGCTCCCTCCCCCTGTGAATGGCTCCATGCACTGCCTCCCTATTAAGAAAATTTACGGCTTCCACTTCGCCCACTCGGCCCGCCCCGCCCCGCCGCCAAAGAGCGTTCGATCCCGAAACATGGCTTTTTAAATCATTTTCCTATGCGTTGGCTGCCTGCCTGCCTGCGTGCCAGTGGTAAGATATATCATTGATCCGTCAGGCTTCTGCCTTCCCAGAGCCCCTCCCCACAGTAGAGCTGCTTCAAAGTGGGAGGCGATAGGCGTATTTGATCAGCTTTTCCTTAATAGTTTGAAGTGCCAGAATCAATATTATACTATTTAAAAACCTTTCTTCCCGTATTAAATCGAATGAAAAACAATAGTTCAAATTAATTGAATGCGTAAAATAAGTGTATGCAACTAAAGTACGTTTTTAACGCGTGTGTGAATATGACAATTCCAGAGCTGTGTTTGTAAGATTGCAAAACTGTAATATTCAAGGATGGGTGTTATTGAATGAAGCTTGATAATGCATAATTTGTGAGCAATCCTTGTCAACATATTTAAGGGAAATTAAGGTGAAAGAAGATCGGAATAGTCTCACAAAAGTCTCACTTATATAACGCTGACAACTGTCGATTGACCATCACGGCTATGGTTTTGCTCCATTATACTAGCAATATTCGTTCGAAAACTAATTGTTGAAGCGAAAGTTTGTGCTTGCCTTTGTATTTAAATTTGTCTTATATTTTTATCTTCTATTATTTATTTTTATACTGTTATTTATTTGAGTACGCAGTAAATTAGTACGATTCTTCGTTAAATAATCGAACCAAAAAATTAAAATTTGCATGATGATGAACCCAGAAGTGAACGATAGAACTAGATGAACATTCATTTTGAAGCAGGGGATATTATATATATATATATATATATATATATATATATATATATATATATATATATATATATATATATAACACATAATAATTGAAGACTTGACTTTTTTAAACAACCTTACTCCAAAAAGTGTGATTTTGAAATATTAGAACTCTCGCTGGAGCTTTACAGTCCCCTTTTTCTGTTTTGTTGAGAACAAAATTAGCCCCTGTCCGTAGTTATTAACTCAAAAATTTGAATGATTTTGATTAAAGAACCATGCTCCAGCGTATTTTTTGGTAAAAGAACCATAGTCCTTTAAATGTATGATTTATCCGTGATTATTTCTCAACTATTGCTTATCCCAATCCGCAACCGATGTTTGATTTGTGAAATGTGGTTATTCTGCAAAACCAGTATTTCTGTACTAGAAGTTTGCTGGTAGCATGTAATCTATTCTTGTGTCATCTTTTGGTTGTGAATCATAGCAAGTCAGGGAGCAAGTTACAGCTAAGTAATGGATTCTACATGAGATGTAGAAAGGACAGAGTGGAAGAGACGTAATAGAAAAAATTGATCAATAATATTCCAAATTGATTAAATGTATTAACGTCTTGCATTATTCCTTCAAATATTGTAATATTATTGCCTCAAATAAATAATTTTTATTTACAATTTACTCAATTTTTTGAAGAAAAAAAAAACCCTGGGACATACACCCCCCTTTATTGCATAATTTACACGATACAGTTTAAGCTTGAACTACACTCAAGCGTTCATCAGTATTTATAATATCTTGAGAAAGTGCACAACAATCGTCATTCTTAAAATGTTTACCAATTTCGTTATGTAACGTTTCTTGTCTGTCCTGAAAATTGTGTTTTTGAACTTTTGTTTTTTGAACTTTCAATATATTTTTCTTTTCTTCACATAATTTGCGTGACGTAAATTTCATGTTACATCATATTAAGGCAGGTCGTCGTGAAAATAATGACAATTGAGGCATTTCTTTAATTCATGTAAGTAAAAATTCATTGTATAAACAACATTATTCCAAGACTTAAAGTCTCATCTCATTGATTTTGCTGAATAAGTCATAGAAAATGAAATGGGTGAATCCATTTTCTTAAAAACAACAAGTTTTTCAACACGTTGAAGTAACATAAAGAATGCATGTTATTTTTACGCGGCGATGCGTGTCATTTCGATTTCACAGAAGCCCCCTTGTCACTTGTCCCATTACAAGCTCATAATGTCACCCAAATGCGGGAGCAAGCAGCTGTGACAGCCTCTGTTGCTAGGGGTGGGGTCATGTGGAGGGGAGGCAACATGTGTTATCCTGCCGCCCAGGGCGGTGTAGTACGCCCCTCTTCCCCCTCCCCCGCGACCTGCTTACTCGGGATCTCCGCGCCCTCTTCCACCCGCTCACCAGGGCGCTGAACAGCTATACCCAATACCATAGGAGATTCTGGTATTACTTATATTTTAGCACGAAACTCGTGTACTGCAGCAGAGCAAAATAAGAGATCGTCCAAAAAAATGCGTATTATGTTTAGAAATGTTTTAAATTACATTCGAGAAAACATGTAAATATATACAATTTTAAAAATTTGGGAGATTACTTGTATGGGAACGGGTATGTAATAAATCCTCATGTGTCGCGGTCAATCAGATTCCGAATTCAGCCGCTGTCTGGAGGATAATTCTAGCGGCCGGCCGGTCGAAGAAGTACCCTAACAACGGACCACGGACAGCGCGCGATTGTTCCTTCCTCTTCCTTGCCCTATCCTCACATTTTATTTGCACACACATACGCACGCACGCACACACGCACTACCCTACTAGACTACCGCACATGACAGGAGACCAGTCGGGAACTTAGAGGTTGTCCCGGCGGTGCCCCACTAGTGGGAAATACCTGGTAGGGGAAATCTACTCAAGCCGATGGTAGGTAGTCGGATCACTAAAAGGGAAGATCACAGCCACCTCCCCACGATGGAACATGCACTACACTTACGGGACTAGCAACCAAATCGTGTACGCATCCGGAATGACTACTCAATCAATAGATCTGATACACCTCGAAAGCCATGAAAAACAGAGCAGCCCAAACCAATGTCCCTCCAACAACGAAGTTGCGAAGCAATCGCTGGCAGCGTCTGAAGACAACCCGAGGCGTGGAATCGCAATGAGTGGTTGGCGGGGGGAAGAGGGGGCGGGCAGGTGCTGGCGGGGCGGGTGGCGGGGGTTGTCGCAAAGGGATTAGCGACACATGTCGCGTCGGGGCACGGCAGCTCAAACGGGGGTCGCAGGGGGCGCATCGCTCGAGGCGATGGCTCAGCGGGCGCCAGAGCTTAACACGCACGCGCTTGGCAACGGAAGGTCTTCTAACACTGGAAGTGAAATTGACTGGCAGGCACTCTTCTCTTTCGACTTGGACCGCGAAATAGAAGAGCTAAACTTAGAATACGTCGATATCTCATCAATCAATGTGACAACTTGCCATTTTCCCTCTTTGTTTAGTAAAGTGTACGAAACCAAAAATATAGTGAAATATCATCTTCATTGGGTTTTGCACGCTATCTTAATCAGATAAAGACGACGTTTTGAGATGATTACTTCTTTTTCTTTGAGTCAGTACATGCACACTAGTAGTTTTGTAAACAGAAAATCTCTTGCTATCAAACTATCCTTAAACATAGAAGCATCGCTTTTAATGACTTTAAGAAACATTTACGAAAAATTCGAAGGAAATGAAACAACGCGATTGGATGTGACTGCGTGACAATCACATTTACAGAAATACCGAACGGTCGAGTCGAAACAGGAGCCCTCTTGGTTCGGTCAATTATTAAAGTTTTTATGTCTCTCAAAACTGTAAAAGACAATTTTTAAAGTTTGGGACACAAAACAATAAAAAATGTGGTTGGGACAATATAATATATACTTTCTCATAGTAAACGGTTATATGAAATTGTATTAATTGTATTATGTACGTAACAACAACACATATATTTGTAATTAGAATATAATTTGTAATTCCTCTGTATATTTAATAAAAGAAACATTGTTTCAATCAATCAATTCAACACAATTTTTAATTCTTGACATTTTAAAACACATTTCATTAGGAAAGTCCATATTTTATGCCTATTCCAACCATAATCCAGATTTGTCCAAGCTTCCTCGGAACAACGCAGTAACGTTCAGTACTATTCATTGTAATGATAATATTCGTTTTCATTCGGATCGGGACACTTCAGCCCTTTTGAGATTTAAATTTATAGCATCCATCAGTGGTAGGAAGCTTCGAAGCAGATATTAAATATTCAGTGATATCTTCCGAATTGATCACCTTGTTTAAGTCTCTATCAACGCCAATTTGTTTCCTGGAATCAATTCATTTTGCCAAAACACGTATAGAAGTGCACTACCTTAAGCAAACGCCTGACCAGGCACGGTAGCGCTACGGGCCAGACACATTTCGTTAAGTAATCTGCAGGACTGTCACAACTTCTGGCAAATTTACGATTGCGATCCTTCAAGTTATAAAAAGTCGAAGACCGAAGGATATTACACTTTATACAGTAACTTCCCGCGTCAGGTGCAATGTCTGATTACGTAAAAGAGTGATAAGCCCTTACCCTGTGAGGTTATTCACTTGTTTCAGATAACAATAAATTACTTTGATGTGTGAAAAACCGAGTGCAAATACCGGGAATTGGTTCTGATTTTGTACTCGAGATTTTAAGCGCGCATACGCAAAAAAGCTTCGAGCTAAAAAGCTTATTTTGTCAATTAAAATAGTAGATTAAGTGTCATTAAAAAGGTATTAAAGAAGTATTCAATATTAATGAAAATAATTCAATACTTCCCTTGCTTTGCTAGCAGTTGATAATAAATTCATTACCAGTTGTAATATTAAACCGGATGCGCGCTTTCCATATTCTCATAACTCCCATTATGCGGCTACCTTTACTAACTGCTAATTTTCTTCAAAGTCGTGATTGACCGTTTAAAGTAGATTTTACTGTATTGTGCGGGGATGTGACCGACAGGACGAGCGATGAAACAAATCGCGTGATTGTGGACAGAGGAACGATGAGCATTGACACCGAAAGAACCAGGTTGTCGGCAATAAACATGGAGAGTACCAGTGATTCGAACGACGGCCCGATGGCAAGAAGTGCGCTGGCCGCCAAGAGCACGTGTGCTATCGACCCACGTTCACGTGCAGCAATAGAACTTAATTTCGACTGCGAGACTATTAATCTCAGGCGATTTAGGAGCGGGGGCGGCGCCACGGGTGCAAGAGGAGGAGGAGGAGGAAGAATCGAAGACGCAGGCAGAGGAGGAGCAGGTGGGGCTGACGAGGGGACGGAGGTTTGCCCGACGCACAGGCGCAGGAGCAGAAGGTGGACATGAGGATGGAGGTAAAGATGGAGGCGCTGGAGATGAAGGCGGAGGGGAACTTGGGGCGGTGATGAGAACAGGGTGGAGGCCGTGTTGGTGGCGGTGATGGAGGCAGAGGCAGTGGCGGAGGGGGTAGCGGAGGCAGTGGCGGAGGCTATGTCGAAGGGGGAAGCGGTGGTGATGGTAGAGGGAAGGCTAGGCGTTGGCGGAGGCGGTGACGGAGGCAGAGATGCTGGCGGAGGCGGTGCTGGTTGTAGTGGTAGAGTCGGATGCGGATGCGGAGGCGGACGGAGCCGGAGGCGGGGTGGACGTAAGGGTGCTGAATGATGAAGGGAACGGGGGAGTCGGAGTGGCAGGCGTGTGGTGGAGGGGTAAAGTGGAGCGGGTGCAGGCTAGGAGGTGCAACGGCTCGGGGCAAGGCTGGGGCGGAGGCTGGGGCGGAGGGAGCGGTGGGTGCGAGGGCGGGCGGCGGGGCGCGAACCGGCCGATCACAGGCGGCCCGGCAGGCCCTGCGCGGGCGGCGGCGGTGGCGGGGAGGGAGTGAGGGCTCGTTTACGGCGGTATTGTGCGGCGGCGTGCGCGCTGGAAATTATTGACACGCGCGCCCGGCCCGCCGCCGCCGTCTGCGCTCGCGCACTCACGCCGCCCCGGGGACGTCTTGCGGTCAGCGCTCCATTGTCCCCTGCGATAGCCACGCGCCTCCGGTTTCACTGGGGGATTTCCAGGGAACTTCGAGTTTATTTACGAGCAGAAGTATTGGACTTCCCTTCCTTCTGTGTCACTTCACTGCAATCACGCAATTCTGTTCTCGTGAAAATGGGAAGCGCTACGCGACCACCTGACTTTACGCTAGTTGACGTCATGCGGAGAGGGTTCCTTCGATAATCGAAGGCAGAAAATCCCAATGTGTCCGTGCTACTTCAGCTTGTAACATAGTCCTGGCTAAATGCCCGGCGAAAGTATATCTTCCAGAATTCCCTCCCAATCAGATTCCATGCAGTTCGTGCCACATGCGTGAGTTCGTGCAGCTCCATTCTCGGTTATTGCATCCTATTGTCTGGTATATAACTTTTGCTATTATTGGGTAACTAGGATCTTTGTGCAAATAGAAAAAACACAGCGAAAATGTTACCTCTTATAGGATGCGCATATCTTAAAAATGAGAGTGACACATTCTCACCCCAGAGTGGCACCATCTGCGCCCATTTGACACATAGCCTAGAACGCTTCAAGTAAAAATTGAGGGCGTTCCCTGGCGGCAAATATGGAAGTGTAGTCATGGATACTCACAGCGACCACAGAACAAGAGCTTCGTATAACAAATATTTTATTTAACAACGAACAAAACAAACAATATATACACTTAATTAATCTACTTAAACCCAGCTCTGATAACCTATTTCCCCTGATCGCGGGAGCGATCCAAAACCCGATTGAAGATGTTTTGATTGTGGATTCACCACATCCTACTTTGAAGCGCGCCACAAAGCCTAGCTTCCGTGACCGATGCACACTGGGACACAAAGTCCTTTTGGCGCACCAAACGCTGGTTTGCCTCGATCGCAGGAAGCGATCTTAATCCGATTTGAGAATCGCGTGAATCGTGGCACTCAACCACTCTTCACCTCGGAGCACGCAACAGCAATCGCTCCTCCCGGTGACCGCAGTCACCAAAGACATAAAGTCCGCAGGCTTTCGTCAACTAATGACTCCAGCCTCGCGCGAGCCTGGTCGCATATGCACCGTCTTGGCGCGCAATTTGTGCACACGCATAGGTTCTCCCACGTCTCCCGACCCACCTACTGCCTCTGTACACTCAGTTATATAGCCGAGGCCACTGTGACCTACTACGTCAGCCCCCCTCGTTGTTATCACAGTTAAGCTCCTTATAACGCGGAAATCCCAAAGCCTTGTGTCTCCTTTTCCGCGTTCTTCCCTTTACGGAGAAAACCCTACTCCTGGTGCGCCTAAGGCTAATCCGCTCCCAAGCGTCCCAAATAGATGCCATGAGGCACGCTGGCTAATGCGTACAGAAGTCAGATTTTACTGGCAACTTGTAAGTGACGTTTCCTCGTATTAACGTAGTAATACTCTATTTCGTTTTATCTAAAACTTTACTTTTAAGTGTTTATGAGATAAACTGATCCTATATTTCTCTTTATACCTAAAATTACCTTTAATTTTGATCGTTTCATTACATCATGGTTTGACACTAGGAGCACACTTTTGGGTAAAAAATTTATTTGAACATATTTCATTGTAAGAACGTGTACTTGTGCTCTTTTGTCTCGTTCCGTAATATGTTGGTTATCAGACTGGGCGAATGCAAATCGCTAGTAGCATGTTCGTAATTATTGCGCAAGTAAGCGAGTGTTATTATGTAATAATGCAAACAATTCATAGCATATGGTAATTTATAATATTTTAATTACTTATAATAGTTATAGTAATTTTTAAGTATGACATAGTAAAACTAGAGCGGCCACTTTGTGATAATGGGGTAGAAGAGGACTTTTCCGCCATTTAGAAAGAGGTTTCAGTTTGCAGCGCGCTCTAGTACCTAAAAGAATTGTCGAAAAACTAAAGTTAAAACATGCATTTTAAAGAAGAGTTTTGCTTACTTTAATTCTGTATCTAAAAGTCATATAGATGAAGTGCAGTTGTCGAGAGTTGTTCAGCGTCTCTTGCGCCCCCCCAAAAATCAATGATTATGAAAATTCCGGAATTTTTTTCTGAATCGGTACCTAGTGACTGTACTGTACGCGATATTGTGAACAATACGCAATACTGACACGAGCTCTTTTAGGCCATCGATAAGTTGCATAGAGAGAAAGATGTTCAGCTTTGAACGTTTAATGTGGGGGAAAGATGATTATCTTTACACTTATGTCATTATAGTCAAATTATTATCTACACTCTCATTGTAATTGCCAGTGTATATTGGCACATTGCAACTGTTTCTCCATGTCAGTCTACGTCTCAATTGAGCAACCCTTCCGGAGAGTTCGGAACAGAAGTTAGAGCAAATGGGCGACCTGCCACCACCCCCTCTCGCAGCATTACAGCAGCTCGATCCGAATCTCGACGCCACCACAACAGTTGCAGCTGCGGCCGCGAACGGCGAACAGTTGCGCGCCGCCTCGCCCCGCGCCTTTCGCCGCCAGCGCCTCCGATCCCGTTACGGGCGCGCAGCTGTCGCGGGCGAAGGCGGGTGGGGAGGCGCGGGGGGGGGGGCGTGCGCGGTGTAATCGCGTTGCAGCACCCTCGCTGGGGGGGGGGGCAGGGACGGATCAAAGCGGGCCCGAATTAGCGCACCGCCGCCCCCGCCGCCGCCCGGCCGCCGCCCCCTCCCGTCGCCCGCGCCGCGCATCAGCATGCAATCGCAAAGAACACATCTTTTGTTCTCCGCTGGCGCTCAAACGTGGATGAGCCCCGCGGAAGAGGCGCAAATGAGCGGGTGAGGGGGAGGGGAGAAGCGCGCGGCGGAGCAGGTCTGGCCGGCCTTGCCCTTTTCTGCTGCTCCGCAGAACGGTCCTATCGATCACTCTGGCGATCGCAAACGATGCCTCCCAGGCATCGGCGCCTTCCCTACTCATTCAGCTGGCGGATCCAGGGGAACTATAAGCCATGCCCCCACCCCACCCGAATGCATAGCTTCCCGTTTGTTACCTTCCTTTATGTGTCAAAATTGATTGAAAGGTTTTATTTTATGTTGAAATTATGTAAAAATAATATTACATAATAACACACGTGTATTTGTTAACAAAAATCTTTGATAGCCCCTCCAAAATGCCGATGCCTGTACTCATTGCTAAAACAGTCGGAGTCCAGGTGACGACAAACGGATATGATGCGCCTTCGGAAATGGGCCTGTGGACATAGCAAATAAGGTAGACCCATGTATGCACTCGAGAAAACAATAAATTTTGGATCATTATTCTTAAATTAAGTTAAAATGCAATACGTGTGCTAAGAAGTTTGCCTTAAGGAAAAATTGCTGTGATTAATATTTACAACACTCTGTAACTGTTGAAGTAACTCACATACACAACTGCTGAGACGAACCAAATAAATAAGGCAATAATTTTCTGGTATTATATATATATTATATTATATTTTATTTATTTATTTATTTATTTATTATTTATTATTTATTATTTATTTTTTATTTTTTATTATTTATTTATTTTATTTATTATTTATTTTTATTTATTTATTTATTTATTAATTATTTATTTATTTATTTATTTATTATTTATTATTTATTTATTTATTTATTCTATTATTTATTTCATTTATTTATTTATTTATTTATTTATTTATTTATTTATGCGTTTATTCTTGTGAGGATGAAGCTATAGTTGATAGGAAGCCAGGAGACTATACGAGTATTACACCTATTAATTGTAAGTTCCATTCCCTTGGAATAAATTTTCCTTGCAATGTTTAGAACAAAATGAACAAATTATACATCGAATATATTTGATCGAACTGAGGATCTTGAATTCTTACTTTCTCGCCTCTCTTCGTAAAAAAGAAAAGTTTTGGTAATCGTGGCCGGAAACGTGAATTTTCGACACGAAAAACTTTTATTGACGGCTCTGGTAACGAAACAGTGGATAAATCATGTCTCACATAATAGTAAAATACTTCCTGCTCACAAGTTGGTAGTCAGAATCAATATTTTGTGGTCCTCCTAATAAAAATTGATTGATGCAAAACTTTGCCTGTCACACTGTGGTCACGCTATCGCCTAAACCGTCAGCCGATTTTTCTC
>BOPP01000194.1:1736632-1781680 GCA_017312745.1 Gryllus bimaculatus | reverse complement strand
AGTAGTGTGCGATTATACCTTCCTCTCCCTGGTCTATCCTCATTCTTGGGTAAACAATATTCGCTCATAAGCACTATTACAATACCGGTCTGGGACTTTTGTAGGGAGCTGAGAACTTTAAGGGATGGGATGATGCACGTCTGGTGAAGTGTTCACTACATCTGACGTGGGTATAATGATGGTCTTAGAAGTTGAGGCGGGTATACACTAATCAATCCATTCAAACTTAGAATAATAGTGATGCATTCTGCGTAAGAAGACAAGGACACCTTGAGAGACCTTAATGATTATTTCCGTATTTCAAATTTAATTTCATATTTTATAGTTAATTGTACATTTGTATAAATATTTAATTGTGATAATAGTAAAATCCCTGTTATAAATTGGCAAAAAATTAATATGACGTTGTACGCTTGTGGGACTTTCACGTATGAATGAGGGTTGAATTGCATTTTTTAGGTAAATTCGAAAACTGTTTACATTGTTGGATGTAATATTCGCAGAATGTTAATTCCCTATTTAGATGAAACTAGTGGATCTTCACACGCCAGAGGCTTCCTATGGGTTCTGATAATTTGAGGCATTATATTAAAATTAATTTAATTACAAAGGAATAAGGTTCAACTAGATTCCAAAAATTCCTGAGCGTTTTGAACGAAAGGCGAAGTAAGAAATGAAGGTTTAGCGATTTGTGTATTCAGACTATTCCCTGTTCGAGCTATTTCCCGGATGAGCCGGCGCAAGTGTTTCAGAATCTGAGTTCCCTGGCATTTAAATTGTCTCGCCGGCTTGCCAGCCTCCCGCGCTCGGAACGGTGCCCGAGCGCTCCGTCGGATCGGCGGGAGTCGCCCGTCGCGTCATCGGGCGCCTTCGCGCCCGCGTGCCGCCCCAGAACAGAGCCGCGGCGCAAACGAGGGGCGGACAGAGGGGAGCTGCGCCTGGCGAGAGGGAGGGGTGGCGCGAGAAGATGTGGTGCGACAATGGAAGAAGGATGGCGGTTGAGAAGGCAGAGAAAGTGGCAGGTCGCGATGGGCAGTGTGTGGGCGCGTGTGGGCGGAGGGGGGGTCGATGGGGGGGAATTGGAGGAGAGGAGCAAGGCGAGGCGGGACCGGACACGGAGGGGGACAAGGCCTGCGAAGCGGTGAGGATACCGCGGGGGGAGCGCAATTTTAGGTGACAGGAGCGGCAAATTTTTTTCAAGAAGTATCATAGGCACACCCCGTATCCTTAGTGTTATTCAAAACTCACAAATATAATTACCGATATTCTCCGAAATACTGAATTAACACATCACATTAACATTCTAGCGGTGCTAAACAGCGCCTACTTTCTTTCCCTTATTAACAGTAATGTAATAATATTATGCCGCATTTTTGTCTATATCAACACATCTCAGTCGATGAGCGCTGCCAACAATAGGCACATATCTTCATACCAATTCTTTCTAAAATCGTCATCTTTACCATACATGGAAGGTGGTCCGTAGTTGGTGTAAAACCTGTTTATATTCCATTGATTTCAAGAAAAAATTATGGAAAACTACTCGCTTTTTTCCAAAAATTGTACATGATTCTTTTTGAAGAGCTACTTTTGAACAACCTACTTTGTCTGAGACCAAAATATCTATCTCCAAGTTTGAAGTTTTAAATTTCTTTTCCAATGTTCAAAAAATTGGGGATGTCAACGAAAATGAGACCTGTATCATTTTTAATCACTTTTGTACAATTCAAGAAAAAAATTAACCACAAATTTTGCAGCAATTTTTTTGAAGTTTTGAAAATATCACAGGGACTTAATGTAAAGTAGCCCCCCCCCCAAAAAAAATACAGTATCGATTTCAAATTCCAGGGTCTGCGACATTAGCTAGAACGATTGGGGAATGTCAATTTTGAAGAAAATCCGCTGAACGGTTTATGTGTTGCGTTGTGCATAGACAGACAGACGTTTCGCAGTCAATTTTTTATATATTTAGCAAATGGATTTATCCACTTTATCTACAGGGCCCGGCAATAAGAGTTTTTGTGTCGAAAACTCGTGTTTTCCCGCACACGATTATAATACTTTCTCTTCTTACTTTGGTGAGTGCGAGAAAGTAAAAAATTCGTTCCCTCATAGAATAATTGGATGTTCAATCACTGGACTTACAACCTAACTTTTGCTTCTCACTTTCCCTGACATTGAAAGATCGAACATTTTCTAGCCACTATTCCTCCCAGTATTGAGTTACCTTTCACTCATTTTAGTGATCTAATACGGATATTACGTTTTTAATTTTCTTTCGTTTTAAATATTTGATTTAAACATTTGCGGCAGAGGATTTAATTTTTTTTCTATTGTTCGCAATATAGTGGTAGAGTGTGTCATGTATTGCAATTCTATTATTTAGCCCAAATCTGGACATTGTTCTTCACATCACTTCGTCGTTATTTATTTACAAACGATTGGGCACATGATGTCACAAATTTGGCACTGTTGAGAAAAAGTATAGAGCCAATGAGAAGTATTCACATTCATTTTAGCAGATGCTCTGTGAGGAGCAGTCTGAGAGAGTGCGGACCGGCGTGTATCTTCCGTGAGCAAACACAAGATGGTTCAGACGGGAGGGAGGCTTGAAGCTTCGCAGAGCAAACGAAGCAGTATTCCTCCCTGAGGAACCGAATCGGAGATGGAGGAGGAGAGTGGGGAGGATGATGCATGCTAAATGCAAAATTCGGAACTGCGTCCCTTTCGTAGATCAGCGTCTCCCTTAAGGATGATTTGTGTTCTGGGCGCGTCAACTGCCATAGTCATTAGTCCAGTACGTTCTGTACATGTGCTATTTCGGGAGATGACGATAGTGCAACCCCCAGGGCAACCCATCAGTCCTCAGCTGCTCTCCCTACAGGTGAGGCCGTGTAGTGCGTTTAAGTGTCAGTGTGAGTGAGTAAGAGGAGGGGATAGGACAAGATGAGAAAGGAAAAATGGCACGCGGTCATTGGTCGTTTGTTAAGATTCTGCTCAGGAATTCCCCTATAATGATCGAAGAAGCAAAGGAAATCTACTTGATAAACACGCCGGACATTGGAATGGTCACTCAGACATTAGCTGAATTCGACCTAGCTTTGAATACAGAATCGAAAATCCGAGACCGACGTGAATCGAACTTTATGACCTTTCGGTTAGAGGCGCTCCACTGGCGACAAATGTTATCCTGAGCTATCTCAGCCAGAGATTATGCCACGAAGGATGGCTTCTTCTCTTGAAAACCTCACAAACAGTGGCGACCGATGGGATGCGAATTAAGAGGGGCGGAATGTATGTCTGAACTATCACACACTTTTTTACCTCTTCGAAATATTTCTTGAACGAGGAAAACTATGGCATGTACAGTACAACCGATTTGCACATATTGGGATTTTAATCGTTGTCGAAGACAACTTTTTTGTTGATAATGGAAGATTCAATTGGGCTCGAAAATAAGATTTAAAAAAATATTTCCAGCAAACAAAACAGTAATTTATGAAATCAGATGTAGGATTCGGTATTCTTAGCTTAGTTAATAGTCGCGGACTCTGTCGAATAAAACCCTAATAGCAGCACGCTGCTCTCTCCCAACTCCCAGTGCCCCCACTCTTCCTCGTTTTTCCATGGCCTAGCATGCACCATCTACGGACGGACTCCTGATAGTTCACGATGCTACCCATTCCAAACATTTATCTTTCGCATAATCAGGCACTTAAAATCAAATTGATCCTCATATGTGCGCTGGTGGAATGCACGAATTAAATGAGTCGATTTATTGCAAGTTTAATACATTCTGCAACTTTTCCTGAGGGCTGTTCTGGGGAGGGCGCCGCTCCAGAGCCCGTAAGGAGCAGCTACCACTGCTCACCGCCTTTTCCAAGCTGGAAGCGTGCCTCTTTGGAGTCCTTCCGCCAGGCCATCGACCACCGCTTGGAGACCTTCGGTCGAAGGGGGGATTGGTGAACGAGTGACTGGTGTGGGTCGCGTGTCACACTCACGGGCTCACGCGCTCGCCAAACCGCACGCACGCACACAAACACAAAGCACATACGCTCCCACACATCTGCGCGGCGTGGCGTTGCAGGGCGGTGCAGACACAGGAGGCGGCGGGGCGCGAACCGCGGTCCCCTGTTTGCGCGCGCCGCCACAGCTTGTCCACTGCGGCGCGGAATCGATCCGCGGACCCCGCCCCTGCGCCCGGGGTTTACCCTGCAATTTGCCCTCCAAACACACGGCCGCCCTCCTACCTGGGGCGCGACGGCACAGCGACACGCCGCCCGTGACACGACGATTGCACCTTGGACCTCACTAGCTGGATCCACGAAAACATTCCGCACTTTGTCAATAACGCAGACACATAAAATAAAAAAAAGTCAGATCCAAAGACGTGACACATGTTTCTCTATGTAGGTCGACGAGCTGAATCTGAATCCGAAGCCGGAATTGCATCACTACCGTCCAGTTTTTTAAAAATCGCAACCCCCGAAATTGTATTTTCTGTTTTCGGGGGTTGTTGTCTGACCCAAAGACATGACACGTGTTTCTTTATGTTTGTCGACGCGCTGAATCCGAAGCCAGAACTGCGCCACCACCCTCCAATTTCTTTTAATCGCGAAAAAACTCCGTGAAATATACATTTTCACTGTGAATGTTTGCGATTTAAAAGTAACTGGAATGTGGTGGCGTAATTCTGGCTTCAGATTCAGATTCAGCGAGCCGACATACACAGAGAAACGTGTCAAATCTTTGGGTTTGACTTTTTGTGTGCCTATGTAATTGTTTTTTATAATAGTTCCTCTTCCACTCGTAAAATTCGCTCAATTCCATTCAATAAACCAACAGGGCTTAGTTATACATACAACATTCTCCAATCAAGGTGCGTATCTCAAAAAATCGTTTTACAATCCTATTTTTCTTACCGCCTCTTCCTATTGGCCAATCATAAATTGTGACTCATCGATCTTAGGAGGCGGTGTACATCGATCGCTGTGTCGACGTCTAATAAACTGCGTATGTACGATAACATAACCTTTTTCATGTTAACATAGCTTTCATTTGTTTTCAATATTTGAGACATTTTGCAACTCTGTTGGACATAATTTGTTTCGTGGAATAGTCATATTAAATACTACTTATGCTTCGGAAATTCTCAGATGAACTCTCTCATCGCTTCGCGAGTCGGGGATTTATGGACAATTTCCAAAGCATTTGTGGTATTACCTATGATAATTTCCTCTCACTGGATCCCAACTTTGAACGGCCAATCTTTGATGAACGGCCAATCCTCTGCTGCATTGTAGCGTATTGAGCACGAGAAAACATTGTAAAATTGCAAAATATTGACATTAAATTCCACAGAAAATCTAGCTTTAATTTTATAAGGTTATATTACCTCTGCCTGCTTTGTACATATATTTGAATGATTTTGAAGGGCATTAGTCACTATTTTTATTTTTTTCTTTATGAGCGATTCGAAATTGAGATGTATCTACGTGGTAACTAAATAGCACTGTATTTGTTAACATAGTTTTATTTAAGGTTCAATTTTAGGAAAACAAATTGATTATACTAGCTTCGCATAAGTTTCAAAAATTATTTTAAGACATTTTTTGTAAAACATGATGTACTCCATCGTTCGAAGTGTCCCTGCGTGACAGAAGATAATTGCTGCCACAAATTTACCACGGATCAAAACAACATTCATAACTTCTGTTCCTAACCTTAAAATGGCTCGATGCAATGGACGACACTGGCGAGCGCCTCAGCACACGTTAGAGCGCCCCGAGTGTACCCTGGTTCCGTGTCATTGTACGAATAGAGCATGCGCTTCATTGCACTGGTGCGCCCTAGCGGTCAAATGGAACACGAAAGCTGCCCTGGACGCGCATTGGGTGCGTACCAGTGCGGCGAATGGAAAACGCTTTTACATCAATCCCCTCGCAACAATCAACAGACACCTACCTACTATCTGGAATTGTAACAAACATTTGGAGAAACTTCGCGTGTTGTATCGGTCTTTATTCATTTGTGTAAACTGCATTTTTTACTCCGAAAACTGCCCTTTGAAAAAAATTACACCAAAGAGATTCTTAATTGTCGGATCGAGGGACCTCCCCCTACATTTTTTGAGCTAATGAACAAATGGAGCAACTGTTTCCGATGTCGAATAAGACGAAGAAATCGAAACAGTAAAGGATACGGCGACTGAGAGGCGGTGTGGGCAGCTGGGGTAAAGGCATTGCGGTTGTCGGAAGTATCGGGAGCCATCTCTTAAGGCAAAGCTTAAGGGAGCACCCCTTAAGTGGCAACTCGTGCTGCGGCTTTGCGCGCGGCAAGCTGATTGCCTTTGCCATTCGTCTGGGTAGATCTCGTGCGGCGAAACCAGGAAGAATAAGGGAAAGACACAAATGTGTAGTTTCCTCGGGAGACGGATGATGTAGAAAGATGGCATGTAACTTCAAGTCTTCAGTGACAATATTCTGGGATTTCGGGAAAGCTGGGCAGAGAAAAAATCTCCTCTTTCTTCGAAATTACCAGGCAATAGTGTTTAGTTTTACATCTATCACGAAGAAGGCAATGGAATTGGATATCCCTCGCGAGAGAGGTGACCCGCATCACGAACACCATAGCGGCTGTGGGAAGCGTCAACGACTGCGCTCTTCGCTTTCAGCACACACTGTGCCCACCTCGCAGCGCACGCGCCCCGCCCCGTCCCCAACCTCTCCGCCACGCCCCGCGCTCCGCATTCCTGCTGTCCCTGCCACCCCCAAACCGCCTCCGCACCCCACCGAATTCCCGCCGCTCCCGGCCCCCGCGCCGCCTGCCACACTGGTCGAGCACACAAACGCTCCTCCCTGTCCAAGCCGCCCCCGCTCCTGCGCTCACCCCAGGCGCCACCCCACTCCGCTCGCCTCACTCGCCCCGTTCCATCGCGTCCCACCTCGCCCTGCCTGCCTCGCCCGCCCGTTCCACCATGCCCACCCCACCCGGCCTGGCCTCGCCCGCCCCGTTCCACCGCGTTCCCACCCCGCCCGCCTGGCCTCGCCCGCCCCGGTCACCGCGACGTCCCACCCCGCCCCTCCTGGCCTCGCCCGCCCCGTTTCGCACCATGTTCCCACCCCACCCCGGCCTGGCCTCGCCCGCCCCGTTCCACCGCGTCCCACCCGCCGCCTGCCTCGCCCGCCCCCGTCCACCATGTCCCACCCCACCCGGCCTGCCTCGCCCGCCCCTGTCCACCGCGTCCCACCCGCGCCCCGCCTGCCTCGCCCGCCCCGTTCCACCATGTCCCACCCCACCCCGCCTGGGCCCGCCCGCCCCGTTCCACCGCGTCCCACCGCCGCCCCCGCCTGGCTCGCCCGACCCCGGCCACCGGCGTCCCACCCGCCCGCCCTGGCCTCGCCCGCCCCGTTCCACCATGTCCCACCCCACCCGCGCCTGGCCTCGCCCGCCCCCGTTTCCACCGCGTTCCCACCCCGCCCTGCCTGGCCTCGCCCGCCCCGTTCCACCATGGTCCCACCCCACCGCGTTTTGGCCTCGCCCGCCCCGGTCCACCGCGTCCCACCCCCGCCCGCTGCCCATGGCCTCAGCCGCTCCGTATCCCACCGCGTCCGCCTTTGCCGCGCTCCTGGCGCTCGTGCCCTTGCCCGCCCAGGCGCGCGCGTCCCGCCTATCACGCCTCGCCAGTCGCAAATCCACCGTTTGTCCCGCCCCGCTCCTGCGCCGTGCGCACTCCAGTACGCCCCACCCCGCTTCGCTAACCGCGCCCCACCCGTGTTCCCCGCCGCGAGCGCCTGCAGCTGCGTCGAGCACGCGGCGCCGGAGCCGGCGGGCGGAACGGACGGCGAAGGCGAAAAGCTGCCACCGGACGCGAGATAAGTCCAATTGGGTTCGGGCGCTAGGGCGCACGGCGGCGGGGCGGGGGCGCGGGGCGAGTAAACGAATCGCGAGTAATGCGCACAATTGCATCCCGGCAAAGATTCGCTCCGCGCCGCGCCGCGCCGCTCGGCAGCCGTTGCCTGGCGACCGCCCGGAGCTGGAGCAGCGCGTGGAGCGGGGAGGGGAGGGGAGGGCGTCGCGCGTAATGTATGCCTGCGCAGGAGGGTGTTTGGGGGCGAAGCACAAGCAGCCGCAAAGCCCTACTGGAATACCTTCTGTCAGGCCTCGCATTGGGCGTGGTCTGAAGCGCAGGTCCAGATGGTCCGCAGAGACTACTGTGCATTTCATGGAAGTCTGTTCACGAGATATCGCTGACAGGAAGCTCCCTATTGCTTTAACAAATGTCCCAAGTTCATTCTTAGCTGTTTACTAAGGTCAAAATGGATTTTCATATCTTGTAGATTCTACCCGAACAACTGAATGCACAATACGCTGTATCACTGATAGACAATTCGTTTGACTGCCGATATGTGGCCCCGTTACGAATGTCACTCAACCATATTTTTGGGCATGAGTGAGACCATCATTAGCTCACTTAATAGGTATATATAATTAAAATAAAGTATGTTCACCATTCACATAAATTTTTTTTGAATAATTCCACTGTTACCATTTGCGTTTTGCTTCAAGATTTTCAATATTTCAATCATACTTTTGTGGTTCTTATTGCAAATATCCCATGACAATTTGTCTTGTAAAAGTACTGAAAATCATATGCAAGGCCTGAAAAGCTCATAGTCTTATTTATATATTTTTTTATTTCTTTCAATCTTCAATAACCATAGTAAATACACTCTCCTTTGTAAAATAGTCTTAGATCCTTGAAAAGCTTGAAACAGAAACAAGATAAATCACAGAAATCACAGAAAGTTCTCCTCTAATCGTAATTGTTAGTACGTATGTCAATTTTTGTCAAAGTGCTTGACTTTTAAGTATCCTAATCCCTGGCAACATATGAACTACTCATATACAAAAACAAAATAAGCCATACAGTAGCCAAAATCAAACGAATAGCGAGACATCTCGGGGCTGGCGTGGCTTATCCCGTTACTGTCCGAAAACCTTCAATTGACCACGCTTGCTAATGGGCCAATACGAGTGTCATACCTGCCAGCAGCGACGAGTATTTTGCTTGAATATCGATTGATTCATTTTCACAAAATCCAGAACGAAGTATACGAACCACGCCTCCTTCGGGAGTTTGTTTTTTAGATCACTTGCCGACCATGTGATAAAGGAATAGCGCGTAGATCAGAGCTTGAAACATATTGAGCATCCCAATGATTTTGTCTTCGGCTGATTAAACCGAAGAACAGATCCTGATGTCACAACAATATCCTCTATCACGTAGAATAGCCAGAATCCATGTTTTGTGGGTCTTTGATACCGAAAAATTGAATACTGGCAAAATGTCCATCCGTCTGTCTGCCTATCTGTCTGTGAACAACGCTAGCGGCTAAACCGTTCAGCGAATTCTCCAAAATTGATATTTCTCGATTGATCTGGCTGATGTAGCAGCTACTTGAATTTGAAACTGTTATTGTGATTTAGGGGGTAATTTACATGAAGCCCCTGGGACATTTTCCTACAATTTTCAAAAAATGGCCCCGCTGTTTTTGGTTAATTTTTATTGGGTAATGTGAAGGACGTTTAAAAGAATGGTGCAGGTATCATGTTTGTTGAAATACCTGAACTTTCAAAAATTGCAAAAGTTAAATTTTTCCTTTAATAGTTTTCCTTCAACTAAAATATTAAAGATAGAGATTTTTCCCTTAATAAAATATGTTCCTTAAAGATTAATTTTGAAATAATATCGTGTACAATTTTGTTTTAGCACCACTAGTTTGACCGTACGATCAGATCATAACGTATTGCTCAATATCTCTTTTGGCTAAGGAACAACCAAGCCACAAACAAATGAGAACTGCAAACCGTTTGCGTGAAGTAGGCTTCTACCCTATTTGTCCCACGAGCATATCCCCACGAATGACAGCTCTTACTAATGATATTAATGGCAATGTGATTCTCTTGGTAGCCTGTGGGTCCGAAATTTAGTTAATGAGTTTCCGAGCTTAGGGTCGTTATTAAGATTAAGCGCATTAACATTTTAATATGAGCAATTCTAATCTGAATGTCGTGTATCAAAAGTATTGAATCATAAAGAAATACACTTCTCAGAAAAGGAAAAATTGAAATTCAGCATTATATTTCAAGATATGTTTAAGATGATTTGTACATGCATAGTTTTATTTTAAAAGTCTAAAAATATGTGTAAACATGAAAGAACTCTAAAGAAAAAATAGTAAAACTATTAGTATTAAAGTAGTAAAAAACGTCACTTTAGAACAAAACTGGAATGTAGACTTGGATAGGGGTAATAAAGAAGTGAATGCGTGCTACAGAAATTCATTGAAATTTATCTTCAATGAAATAATGTACTTACTTTTACAGGATCAACAGAAATATTTATAAAAAATCACTAATATTCCCAGTTCACACAATCTTCCTACGTTAACTAATATTAAAATATTTTCAGTGTTTCAGTCTCAATCATATTCTGAATAAATCGATTGACTTATTATATGAATATTTGGAGTACTCAATAATAGTTCCTAGTTTGTTTAGACATTTCTTAATATCAACTTTTTTTTTCTCCTCTGAATAATTATGTATGTTTACATTAAAGCCTAGTCAGAATTTAGTTTGGACTTTAATGCAACAGTTTTGGTTCGGTATTTTGAAATCCATTTTGTCTTGTGTCAAAAGCAGCTACTTGCCATTTGCTAATAATTTATATGGACTCATCATACCTACTGTACTTTATGCATTCCAATATTTTAATGTAGGCTTCAGGAGGAAGATAATGTTGTTATTTAATACCATTCCCACAAAATGAAGCAAATCTCAACAAAACCATACATTTAATATTAAGTAATATACGATGAAGTAGTCACGTGACAAGAAGCGTCAAGTTAACTCGTTAAGCGTCAAGCGTCAAGTTACCTCGAGACGAGACGTCAATACAAATGTTGTATAGAGTAGAAACGTGAAATTGGTCCGTTTTGGAATACCGTTTAACATGAGCAAAATTCTGTTAATGAACACAATATTTGGCATTATGATGGAGAAGCTTATTGGCAGTAAAACTAAAAAATAAACGAATAACTTAGAAAGTTATTCAATTAAGTTTCCTTTTCTGCGCTTCTAACACTTCGTCGCTCAGGATTCGATACCTTTATAAAGCCCGACTTTTGTTGAATGAAGTAATATTTTTGGGTGTAACGATACATGTATACAATACTGCAAGACTTTCGAAGATACAAAACAGAAATCATGATCGGTTGTACAGTTCAATTACACAATTACAACATTACAGTTCACTAGTTTAGACATTGGAGTAGGTGGTGAAGAAAATGGGGGGCCCTTTTGACAGGCCCGAAGGCTCTGGTCCCCTCTGGCAGGCGTCTGTAATTTCGCGGACATGTGGGCCCCGCCCTCTGACCGCTGAACTGCTGTGTGACGTCACATCGTCACCCCTCACAGGCGACCCACCAGGGGGACGGGGTGCAGGGCCCCTCTCGAACCTCAAGGCCTAGATGACCTCGAACATTGAGTCTGATGTAAATACACAAGGAAATATTGTAGTCTTAGCATTTACATAATTAATTGCTTTTGGAATAATAATGAAAATATATTTTTTGTCAATTTTCACAATTTGTCATTTTTCTGTTTCACATTCTGTTGTGAAATATTCGGCAAAACCACCAATAATCTAAGATCGAAACTTTTGTGATTCATCAAATCTTGATTCTATGAAAGCTTAAATTAACAAATGATAAGTGCTCAAGGTATTATTTAAATATTTCCCGATAAAAAAAACTAGGGCTGCATTTTCAAAATAATTACATGTTTCTTTAAATCTTGCGGCAAAATAGCAACTTGAATCGACCTCGCTACTAATTTCAGTAGGCACACGAAAAAAAATAGTTGAAGTATACGAGATTCATGATACTGTAACAAGTTCCCTTGTTACAGTATAAAGGATTTCGTATACTGCAACTGTTCTTTTTTTTGTGCATGTATCATAAATTACTATCTTTTGTTACAGAACCAGGAATAGGTATATCTGAGGAATTAGTGAGTATTTAAAAGCTAAATATCTATATCTCCTAGGACTATGAACAATAATAGACTGATGGTATTATTTGGGATGTTACAAGCGTCTTATCAGTGATCCCATCCAATCAGTATTTCCAATCACGTCATATAGACTTATATACAAAGTGGCGATTTTGCTGATCACGAACCACTTGAAGATGCAGGAAGAATTATTTCAGAGGAGGGGGGATTCACCAGCGTACCCCTCATAATGATATTATCAATAAATAATTTCCTTCGCCGTTTTGGCCTCAGAAGCATAGATTCTCTTTCAATATGTGTGCGTGTTAGTCACAGCAAGAGTATCACCGCAATTTTATACGCATTTGAAAGATTGCAAGCGCTCTTGTA
The DNA here is from genome assembly GCA_017312745.1 of Gryllus bimaculatus. Lineage (NCBI taxonomy): Eukaryota > Metazoa > Arthropoda > Insecta > Orthoptera > Gryllidae > Gryllus > Gryllus bimaculatus. The sequence continues at coordinate 1,769,233 of BOPP01000194.1, read as the reverse complement.
GATTTGGCAGATCATTAGCGCCATTTGTGATCAGCGAGTGCATTGCAATTCTGACGACAGACTGGAGGGCTAAGTTTCTGATCGCAGGGCCGCGTGCGATACTGGGCAGTTATAATTACAGGTAAATTCTACCATTTTTTTCTTTGCCCATACTTTGAAGAATCATCAGAGCTAAGACTCCCTGAGCACAATCTTCTGAACATTATAGAAAATGAAAATCGCCAATAAACTGCTGCCTAGAAACCAAGCATTTCTTGGCAAAATGTGATATTAGAAACATTTGTTCATGTAATTGGAGAGAAGACGGTGGTGAACTTTTTCCACTTGAAAGGTTCACTTGATAGTGAATGCACTGTATTGGTACTGACAAAAAACATTTGAAAATCGCTAGTGAACATCGCTGTTTGCCAGAACGCCATATTTCACTTGGGCCCGGCAGTGCTTGTGGGGGCCTCTCCTGCGTTGAATTCCGGCGCTCTAGTGGGCGCGGCGCGGGGCAGCGAGTGCGGGGCGGGCGGCTTCACCGTGTGCGGGAGCGCAGCGGCGCAGGCAACGGCCTCGCCTCCGCCGCCGCGCCCACCGCCGCCCGCCCGCTCCCACCCTCCCCATCTGCCGACCGTCTCCGCTACCACCCTCACCCGTCTCCGCCCGCACCGCCCGCGCGGCTAGCGTCTCTGCGGGAGGGGGAGGAGCCTGAACGCGCGGGCGCCACACGCACGCGATACGAGGCCTTTCCCAGAGCCGCACGCGCGCCGCCCCCGGGGGGAGGGCGGCGGTAGACGAGGCGCGCCAGCGGCGGCGGAAGCAACCCAAGCGGGCGGCGCGCGCCTCTCCGGCCCCCCCTAGCGGCCCGCGGCATGCCGCGCCGCGTGCGAGCGGCGAGCGAGGGCGAGGGCGACGCGTCGCGCCGGGCATCGATGCGCCGCCGGCGCACGGCGACGCCGCTGGCATTTCCACAGTACCCCGTCCCTCCTCCCCCTCCCCTCCACCGAATGGAAGCTGCTGTGGAAGCTCACAAAGAACCGGCAGGAAACAGGAGGCGCGACCTGTGCGTATCGGACCTCGCCCCGATTGCGTCTTTCAGGCACACCCACCAACCATGAAGATACTGGACCCATCGCACGTTTCATTTCCAAATAAATACCCTATACTTCCATTTGTTTACAGTGTCCTTTGACAGATCATCAGCTTTTATCAGGCCATCCAATCGGGAGCGTCACTACTGTACATAGCATACAAGCTCCCGATTGGATTACACCGTAACAGCTGATTTACGTCAACAGACAGCATGTTGAAATCGAAGTATAAAACGCCTTATTACAATAAAATATTGCAGAATTATCAAATGGCGCCTAAATCGTGAGTCTGGTAACCGATACAGTATTGTAATTAAATGTTACGATACGAATATAATACGTTTCATACAGTTCGTAAAAACAATGACATATAATATTCATTTAAATGTGATTATTCGTCCTGCAAAAGATGACATGTTGATTGCGCATTGCTTGTTTTTTAAACTCGTATTACGACAATGATCTCAGTTTCATAAAGTTTGACTACAGATAACAAAAGTAGATAAACTTTTTCGCGGCGGTTGCAGCGTCTAAAGCGTTCGATGACATCGCTCACAAGTCATAATGTAGAGCCGCATACATGTGTGTACAGTGTTCGTCAATTATTAAAAAAAAATTAACAATCATAATCGTAATCGACGCAATTATTCTTTTCGAAAATGTAATGAAGCACGAGGCGCCAATTGTATTTGTTTTTGTAAAGATGTAATCACGAATGTCCTACAACTTAGCAAACAATCAATGTGTTTGTATGAAAGTATATATTTGAGAATACATGGACAATGATCCACACAAGTTAAGCGTCTGCCTCTCGCTTTTGTCACAGCTGGAGAGTCTTTCAAGCGTATTTTGAGGCTTTTATTTATTTATTTATTTATTTTTGCTTTTGATCCACAAGAACCAATCCTTTTACCAAGTGATCTACCGTAGTTTCACACCTACTTTTCATATCTTTTAGCGCTTCTCTTGAAATCCGATTAAATAAAGATGATTGGCACGGGGAAGAGAGAAAGAGCACTGTACATTTTTCAGATAAAAGCACAATTTTGAGATGAATCCATTCCTCGCTTCTGATCATTAAAATACTCGCATATTACTACCTTACGTTCCGTCCCCTTTAGGATAGACTCGTTCGGTTTTGGAATACATGAATTAACAAAAATAAAAACGCCAAATAAATCCACAAATGACAGTGGTTATTTAGACATAAATTCTGCTGATGGGAACTAATATGGGCTAATTTTTCGAGAGTTTATCACTTTTATTTAAATAGACCCTAGGTTTGGAAAGATTTTGTGAAAACTGGTTGTGTATTTTTCTCGATGACAACTTTAACTCTTCTGGAATGAATAATAACTATATTTATTCTAGAATGTTCCGAATTATTTTACTTTTGCCCGACTGGTGTGTTTGAGGCTGTTGAAGGAGTGACGCATTGCGTTAAAAGTGGCAGTGTAATCTACAGTGGCGCTTGTTCCCTTGATTTTATAGAATTGCCTTGGAAGCCTCGCTTTGTTTCAAGGAACTTCACTGAGCGATGGTAAACTTCAGCACACTCTTATTCAAGGCAATGGGAAATGCAGACACACGGCGCAAATGTGCATGGGCAAATGGAGGTAATGACCACCACAGGAAAAGACTCTCCCAACAGCGCATGCAGCGCATGAGGTCAACGCTACAGTCAGGCGCGATCCGATATGGAAGCCACATCCAATCATTTCACTCTTTATGCTACACACTGCTCCTGTAATAATTGTCAATGTATTTATATTACATTTATCTTTATCATACCTTCCCTGATGACTTGCATTGCCCCTGTATTTGGCGGGACTCTTATAAACGAGGTAATGTCTCACGGTCATTCAGCGCCCAGTCTCTTTATATCGTCTTGTTACAAGCGTATCCAATTACACTGCTCTGAACTCATTTTGGGACCTTGGCATAATTGTTACTGATATCTGGCATTAAACATACTGATACAAATGTCAGTAAAATTACCTCTTTTTGAATCCCTAACGCCTAAAGTGAATCTAATTCCATATTCAGAAACATCAGCCATTCCTGAAAACTTCGAAAACATTAGAATCCCTCCCATCGATATTAACAATATTGAAAATATTATAGAACTAAACAGTGAAAAAGAATCCACATTACTAATCAGACAACCTTGAACAATAGCAAGGCAAAAATTTACTTTAACCAAATAGAAGACTTCAGAAAAGCAAATAAATATTTTGTAAGCACCAATAAACAGTTCCGTACCTATAAGGACCCAAACAATAAAACGTTCTCTGTGATCAACAAAAACATTCATCTTACCATCTCCCTAGAGGAAATATATCAAGATCTAAAACCTAAACATTCTTCCCTCATTAATGTCATCAGATTACACAACTATTCACCCATAGCAGTGGTAGCCGCTGAATACTCAGGAGAGCAGAATATAGAAATCATACTTATAACAACCCAAATATATTACCTAAAAGTAAAAACCGAAAGAAGGCGAAAATTAAAAGGAACAATTCAGCCAGTCCTTGGTCCCGTTGTCTGGATACCGGACATTCCAAAAACAATTGTAACCATCTCATTTCTTGTACTTATTGTTCAGATAATCATTATTTGTTCACATCTCCTCGGACGTACGAACGTAAAATGCAAAAATTGGGATGACTTTCACAGAACTGATTTTCAAACATTAGAAATTTCCTTTTAAAAAATGAAAATAAATGTTAAAAATACACCAGACATCCTCCAATCTAAAAACAGAACTAAATATTTTAACAAATATTTACAGAAAAGTCATAGCAGATTTTAAATAGACGAAATATAAAAACTTAATACTATCTTTACAGCTCCATAACAACTCAAGTCTTGAACTTTACTAAAAGGATGCAAAGGAAAATACCGTAATCCCCGTTTTACACCCCCAAAGAGTTAAGAATGTACTAAAAGTGAGAAAACTGAAGTTTTATCCGATCCTTTTGCTAAGAGCCACTCTCAACATTTCCCCCCTCATCCCGATTACTACCAAAGTTTATAAATTCCTGATCCCCCTAATTACAACATACCTCCAACAGTTAAATGCATATTTCCTCAGGAAATTATAAACATAATCAGAACTCTCCCAAATAAAAAAGCACACGGTCATCACAACACTAACAATATTATTTTTTTTAAACTACCCAAAAGCATTATCGCTTTTATCACCAATGTATTCAACTCATCCCTAAGAATAGGATATTACCCCTCAAGCTTTTAGCTTCAGGAGTAAAAGCATTCCTTAATCCTTCCCATCCCCAAGCCGAACAAGAACCACAGCAACCCAGACAACTACATGCCCATTAATCTTCTCTCATCCTTAGAAAAAATATTCTAAAAAACTTATTCTTGCAAGACCAAATAATTACCTCAACAAAATAAATCGCATACCTTTCTATCAGTTCGGCTTCACCGATATATCCAAAGCACTCCAGCTCCTACGCATCTCCAAACACTTTCAACGTCATTTAAATAAATAAATAAATAAATAAATAAAACATCGTCAATAGCGGTATTCATCGATATCACCAAAACCTCCATCGAGACTGGCACTAAGGGCAAATATATAAACTATCATCAGTTGGAACCACAATATGTATGTATGTACTTCGGCGCAACAACTCTTTACGAGCTAAGGCCTAAAAGCAGTGTTCTGGGCTTGAGGCCATGAGTTAAGGGGGGGGTACGTCTCGAACCGCAATATACCTCTATAAAATCATAAAATGCTTCTTTATAAATATAAATTTTTCAGTCGTAATAGAAAATCACCCCTCAAACTCTCGATCCATAAGAGCAGGACTCCCACAAGGATGCAGGGGGTCTCCCCATTACTATTTAATGCCTACACAGCGATCATTCCTATCTCGAGATTAACAAAATCAAAATTATGTAATCGAAACAGCTCGTAAGTCAAACTACTAAAATGCCTTTATTCAATGCCAATATTATATACAAACCCATTATCAAACTCCTCCTTCTACATGCCTGCCCAATACGGACTAATGCTGCCAAATATAATACATGAGTACATAAATTACAAGTCACCCAAATCCCTCAGCATCCATCACCCAAGCCCTTTGGATCATCTCCATTAACCAAGCTCTCTGTTTCATCTCCAACAGGTAACTATACACCAAATTTAACGTCATCATATAGCCTATCTCGCCAAAAACGTTTACTCAACCAAAGCAGAAATCTCAAACTGGGTAAATGTACAGAACGTGAAACTTGAATAAAAACAGATATCCTATACATGCTTTCTTGAGCATATTCAGCAACTTAAAGTAAACCAATTGAGGTGCTCTCTGAGTCCCCTTGTCAATTGCAGATTAGTGTTAGTTGTAAATTAGATTAAGTTAGATTGTAAGACTGTTACTACTAATATAAAGTTGAACATCAACCGAAATTTGTAAATTTATCCAGAATATAAATAAATTGAAATGAAAAAATGATTATGTACAAATTACTCCCAAGATAATGATTCAGAATAATTTACGAAACGCTATATCAGATGTATTGTAATCCAAGAAACTTTTAAACGTTTTAATGGAATGATATTCGTTAGATAAAATTAAAAAAAAAGAATGTGAACTTGTACTAGAATTTTTGAAGAATATATTTGTCCATGTTCAAAATTCTTCAACTGAATTATTTGAAAAAATATTTGTGAATAATATTAATGCAACAATAATATTATTGGTTTAAGGTAAACCGAAAATTAATTTAGTTAATTTGTGCGAAAAATCTTTCCCTATGAATGTTCTTTGTCACGAACTTCGCAGAACGTTCCAAATATTTAAAGTTAGAAAAAGTTCATATTGTACTGTTAAAAAACTTTGAACTTTAAATAATAGATATGGCAGAAGTGATATTTTTTTCAATATTATTGAAATGAGAAAATGTTCCATTAAAATTCTAAAGAAAGCTGTGCTTACGTAACTAGCTACTCATAATTTTTTATTCATTTATTTACAGAAACGGTGATTACCTAGTTAAGTTTAATTTAACTTTACATATGTAAGATGGCTTAATAGCTAACTTAAATTAAAACTTCAAACTATTACAATGGTCGAGGTTACCCATGGAATTTCTCTAGTCAGATTCATATTCGCAGAAATTCTTGAGAAAAATGTGAAATGCAAACCTCCTTACGTACTGGTTCTATGAGATGGGTTTTTGCCAAGTCTGTGTAATAATGGTGAAGGGAATTTGAACATGACTGAGTAGAAGTTAATGCTACTCTTAGCGAGCAAAAGTGTTGCTGCCACCAAATAGCCAGAGACCACCTCAGATGAGCGTAATATCCGCGAAACTCTTTTTGACTGATTTCTTGGAGAAATGCGGGCAGACTGGAGATATTAGTTACAAAAGCGGCTACTAGAATACTTGAAGCAATGCCAATATTGGAGAATCAAAGTCAAACCTACATTTCAATGTACGTAATAAACTGGTTAAACTTGTGACCTGAGAAGTAGACTGACATCCGTTTTCTTGAAATTAGGAATCTTGTTTTGTTTCAATGAATTCCTTATTATCAACTGCTCTAGTCTAAATAGTGCAAACTAACAAGACAAATATTTTAAAGGACTAAAGTACTGTAAATAAATCTTTTCTTCAAAGGGCTGCGGAAAGTTGGTGAATATATGTAGAAATGTATCTACATAGAGTATGATTAATTGGTCTTCTTGAATGTCACCTTTTTTACCAGGCGTTTTCAATGAATTTCAAGGATTATGTCTCGTTTAATCTTTTTTCTGCGTTTCTTCGAAATACTTGCTCCAGTGTATGCTGAAACCCGATACAATGCATTACTTGGAGTACATATTGGAAGCTTGTTCCTCTTTTCAACTCGCATGTCTTCGCAACATTCTCAATAATTTTGGGTTCGGGGCTAATATAAGTTCTCCTATCTTCCTCAAGAGTTCGAGGTATCTCGTCTAAAGTTCTTGGACCTGCCTCAGAGATTTCTTTAGATTTGTTTTGGAGAAAAAGAAACACACGAAGAGGAGTTCTTGTCTTCAACGGCTAATGGATTCTGATTCGGACCAAGGAAAATGTTGTGTTTGGAATGTTGTAATTGCTGCTGGCTCGCAGTGAACTTTTACCTTCATCTGTTGATTGTACCGGAGTGGGGGAATGTAGGACATCGGTCTTAAAATATGGCACGGGTAATACTCCTCAGGGCGCTTCTGGAGAATATAGAACGCTGGAAAACACAAGAAAGTGTTTTGCAATTGCCATGTCTTACTTAAAAATTAGGTTCTAAAATATGGATTTTTTAGAGGAAAATCCCGTACACCTTCCGGTTCGAGACACAGCGTGACAGGATCATTTATTATTCCGCCTTCTGGATGTTTATTAAAAATTGGTATTCAGGAAGAGAGCATAATATACCTGGGCGATAAAATTGCAACTGAAAATGATGAAATTTCTGAAAGGAAGGTATAATAAATTGAATTTCCCGTGGGAACTCTGTCAACATGGGGAATGAGTTTCTTGCTACGAAGCTGATATGAGGTGAGAACAGGTGCAGGAGTGAAAGTAAACCACCACATTTTCTCAGTTCCATCGAGAATTAAAATGACACATTTAGATCTCAAATTAGAATCTTACTGCATCTCACTTGTAATTAGAAATATATGTAATATATTGCCCTTGATATTTGATATGAAGATGAATTATTTTCAAGTGTATGGAAAATTAATAATCTCATACAATGTGAATATTTAAATCATCTACCATTAATATTTTATATATATATGTATATATATACATATATACATATATACATATATACATATATACATATATACATATATACATATACACATATATATATATATATATATATATATATATATATATATACACACACACACACACATTCAAATGTGTAGGGTTTCGTTGATGCAACAGCCTAATAACTTAAGTAGCTAACTCCGGGATTCAGTGAAGGCAATAGAACGCCGTACTAGTACAGCTGGGTTGGCGGCTGGGAGGGGGGAGGGCACGCCTTCCACCACTGGGATCAAGGTTCAAATCCAGGACGATCCGAGTGGAATTTGTGACAATGTAGGTTGACGGCAGATTTTCTCGATTCTCGCGTTTTCCCTACCTCTCGTACCCCCATTCCTCCCTCATTTGCGTCACATATTCACAACTACATTTCCACCCAAACACACATCAATTGCAGGTGCGGCTATACAATTTGGGAACTGGCATCTTATAAAGCATAGAGAATACCATTAGGGACTATGTTTTTCTACTTTTGGGATCTGCTGCAATACAAAATCAAACGTTCCGATCCTACAAAATTTACGAGTCCCGCTCTGCGTTTACTTGAACCCTCGCCACAAACACGTGCATAAAACTGAAACGAGAGCCAAGCATCTGCACCTTGGGCTGGCGAGCGCACAGACACAAAAGGCGAAGGCGCTGAGCAGAGACTCGTGTTCCAATCCTCCCCCCTCCCTCCCCCCCCCCTTCGCCGTCACACAGCGGCGGCGCCGGCGCTTCCAAGAACAGTGCAATAAAGCGGCGCGCAGTAAAAGTTTTGATTCTGATTACGCGCATAAAGCCAGGCCCCGCAAAACACCGGCGCCACCGCCGCCGCCGCCGCCCGTCCGCCCCCGCTTCCACCCCCGGCGCGCGCACGCTAAGGCGGGCAGAGGGCGGGATTCGAAAGAGAAGTAGGAATTACAACCACTCCGATAGGCGCAGAATTGTTCCTCTTTTGCAAAAAACAAACAACAATGTTATTTTAAAATACTGTTTTTTAAAGTTGCGATGAAATGAAGGTTCCTTTTTTTCACTGAGCCTGGATTCCCTACATAAGGCGAGTTGTGAGTTCGATAAAACAGTTCTTGTGTGTTTTATGTTCAGGTGTGTTTTATTTGTGTCTAAAACAAAAGTCGTCGAGTTTTTCGTCACTGGAACACAAACTTTGTTTTGCTTTTTATTTTATTTATATAGAGGTAAAATGTTAGAAATACTTTTATTAAACTCCACTGAAGATACTTAAATTTAGTAAACAGCTAGGTATTGGTTCCTAAGCCATTCACAGTCGTATGATAATGTGATTTGAACCAATTCTGTATCTCTATCTCTTTAGTGCATTGGCAGACGAATCAAAAAAAAAGAGTTGAAACGGTACGTTCTGATGGTAACAGAATGCATAACTCAGCAAAGTAGAGATTGTACTGTTAATTCAAAAATATTTTAGAAATGATACTCGTTGCCTTCTGTACAAGCATAAGAAAATAGGACTTTTCTGGCCCTCAGACTATACAAGATGACCACATTTCTTTTACAGTGAACTGATACTCCAGAAAATAATGTGTCCCGATTTGTGCGAAATCACACAACGAACAAAGGGTTACACTCATCACATCACAACCCGTAATACCACATCACAAGTGAATAAGTAAAACTCGGAAATGCAATATCTTAAAAAGATTACAATTATTTTATTTTTAGTCCGTATAAAAGATTGCGTAAATTATAATCCTGTACGTTAAATAGAATTTAAGATCGAGTATTTTAAGGGAGGACCGTAATCGATAAAATAATGCACAACACTTACGAGACTTAGCGATTGAGACGCCCGGAATCACCTATGAATCAATCAACTAAAACCTCTCAACCGAGCCAGAAACTGCCCCTACGAGCAACACCAGCTTCATTACGAGTTTTCTTTGCGACTTGAAAAGTGTTATAACTGAAGTATATCTTGTAATTAGAATAACTCAGCGACCATTAACTTTCCCCTGCACCGAAAAACCAGTTTTTTGAATATAAGTCCACTTGAAATTGGCATTGCCTAGATACCAGTAAAGGATATGGTGTATGTATGGTAATAACTACCGTAGGAGTTACCAATAGGGTTGTATCGAGAACTTGGGTCGATGAAATTTATAAGGAAGTCAATGAAGATCGATAAGGACTGGACTGGCTGTCAAACGAATGTGATCACGCGAGTGATAAGTATAGTCAATATTCTACTGACTACAAAAATGTATTACTGAAGTTCATTTTTAATTATTTTTTGTTGCAAAGCTAAAAAATATCGAATGAATAACTACGAAATCACTTCCCTTTTTCGTATTCATCGTTCATCATTCAGATGTTTAGAAAAATCAAGAAAGTACTATCAATACTCTGAAATTCAAGAAACTGTGGATTCACCAAGTTACTCAACCGTGCCAGAAAAAATTTCTTCGCAACACACACTGCAGACATCTTATGGCCAGTTCAAAAAAACTCCCAACGTTTTGTAGCATAAGAAACCCTAAAGATTACATAGATACTCAGCAGTGGAAGGAGGTCTGATTATTAAAAAACGTAAGTATTCGGACATTATGGAGAAAAATGTAAGCGGATCGACGAAAAAAAAAGTATTTTTTCACACTTTGTAAGAATTAAAAGCACTGTAAATCGTGCGTCGTGGAAACAGCGAATTTTTCGAATGAAAAACTTTTATTGTAGGATCCTGCTAACGAAAACGTTGGTAAATATCTCTAACACGTCGTGTAGTTCTAATATATGGTTTGGATAATGTGAAGAGCGTTTAAGAATTGGTGCAGTTCTTTTGATCGTTGAAAACTCTGATTTTTTGAAAATTGCATAAGTGAAAAATATTTCCGGCATGTTCCCACAACTACAGTTACGAAGATAGTGGTATTTCCTTTAATGAAATCTATTTCTTAAAGATAGATTTTGAAGTAAGGCCTTGTACAAATTTTCGATAATTTGAGTTATTTTCGCGTAACTTTGCGTGAAATGACGGGCGAGAAAGTACTTGCTGTTTTCGCACCACTAGTCTCTACAATTAAAACAAGGGACGGTTAAAAAAATGTTGTATGTCTCATTTTCTTTGAAATTTTCTGTAATTGCGTGTTCGAAATAATGTGAAAGACAATTAGATTTTTAAACGACCCGAGTAAGAAGGTCAGAGCGGCTGTTAGGCTACTGTAACGATCCGCTCGTGAGCGGGTCCAATAAGCAGTGGCATGGCAGTGGAAACTCACCATGAGTCACAATGCGTCATATTGCACGGACCTGCGTCTCACTAAGCGACTAGCCTTACGGTTGGGTAAAGCTTACTCGTTGGGCCTGCGAGTCTCGGTGCGAACCAAAATTTTAGCTGGTTGAAAACATTTTGCAGGTTCTTGTAGTAGTACAGTATTGCAAAGCCGTTTCAAAGAAGTTGAGAAGGTATGTACTGTTCTAGCACCAATAGGGTCCACGGAAGAAAATGTAGGTAATCTCTGAACTAAATAATTAAATTTCGAGATTCGAGAGTCGTACGAATAACAAAACATATATGCACTCACGAATTCAACGTACGATGAGAGAATGGCCGCTGCCGCGAAGGCTCTGGCCAAGAGTGTGGGGCGCGGATGACAAAGCCGGGGCGTCGGAGGCAAAAACATCGTCAGGCGGCGCGGCGGCGGTCGCTGTCTCAACATTTGAAGAAAGAGCCGGCTGTTCATTGGAGCGGTGCCGCGCAGTGTTCTCGAAAGTGCTCCGACACACGACTGCGCGCGCCACCGCTATTGTTATCCGATTTTATTTCATTTGTTTTCACACGCCAGACAAGATAAACAGCGACGAAAATGTGAAATACCTTGCGCTACACTTGGAGAGAAGGCCCACAAAATGTAAAAGAACGGACCTTGAAAGTGAAGTCACACAATATTATTGGTTTCTGCACCAAAAAAATCGTGTTTCTCGCTACCTAATAAATTATTTTAATATTTTAATTTACAAATCAATACTTAAATCTGTCTGGTCATGGTCAACGACAACTTTGGGCCTCTGCCATTAATTCAAAACCGAAAATTTCAATACAAAAAATTAACGCTGTTTGCCAAGACTGAACAGCGTCCGTCATTTAAAAATTTCTAAATAGATTCAACTATTAAAAGCAAATATATTAATCATCTTTAAAAATATAAAATGTTTTGAACATTATAAAAATATTTGTTTATATTATTAAAAATCAGGTCATTACTGCGAATATACAGTATCTTCCAATGGCATTTCAAAGATGACAATCGATTTGTATTTCAATGCAATGTTTTCATCAAAACTCATGAATTTTCGGAAATTGCAAACGGTCACTTTCTTTTTAATCTCTCCCTCTTCGTAACTGAGGCTAATGATTTTCTCGTAACTCGATATATATTCGTCAATATTATCGATTAAATTATTTCGTATAGTTTTTCAAAATATTAGTTGTCGGATCATTTTGAATCAAATACGTTGATTTCCGTAAAGTTTTGTAAAGAAGATGTTCTCAAAAATGGTAGCAATTCTTTCTTTTTTGAACAGGAAGGGAAAAGTTCAATGAATCATATGGTGTTATTATCAAAATTTCAAGTTTTTAAATGTTTTACACAAGTGAACACACCTTTTTCTCGGAAATAAAGAAAGGCGTTGCAAAGAGGGAATAAAGCCACTCAAACCACTAAACACTAAAGCCACTAAAAAGTTGAAAATATAACTAAATTTAAAAAAACAACACCAACTTCCATATATAAAAATACACTCTTAATTTTAACACATATATTTGGGAATATTCATTTAGTCTTTGGAATCGATAATACATTTATTTAACAAATGTCAAGCAAAGTTTCACATTCCGTGTGAAATAAACTTTAAACGATCGCCGTTTTCAGAGGCAGCTTAGGGCGCATTATCTCCACAGGATTATTCTTATTATTTGTGTTTATTTTGAAATACACTTTTATTTTGCGGAGGTGTTGATGGTGGTTATTGTTTATGCCGAAACAATCGACTTTTAAGACTTTCAATACACAATAATTATTCTTAAGTTTGTAGAACGATATTTAACAAGTAAACTTCGTAAAGAATAGGGACGCGTTAATGAAAGTTCAAAGGTAGTCTCTCACCAGCTCTAAGCTCCCGACCGGTCTGCTGGCATGTGTGGTAGTGTAGTGCATGTTAGAGTAAGTATGTGTAAAGGGTGAGAATAGGACGAGAAATGGAAAGGAAAGATCGCGCGGTTCTTGGCCTGTTTGTTAGGGTACTGTTCGAGCATTCGCCTGGCGTTGATCCGAGAAACCACGGAAAACTATCCATCAGAGCAGCAGGCCACTAGAATTTTCCTCCAGACAGCGACAGAATTTGACCTAGCTGACAAACTAGACTTGAAAATCCTGCCACCGTTGGGACTCGACCCTAGGTCAGAGGAACTGCAGTGACATCAGTAGATGCCCTGAGCAACGTCTCCCGGTCTACGCATTGTGTTACTCTTTTTTCAACTTTCCCCCCGCCAGTAACCCTGGCGAGGCGGGAGTTTATTCTGTTCTTGGGGTACAACATACGCCGGAGCTCTATGGCTTACGCGGCAAAAAAGGGGTCAGAACTTACTTTCTAACTTATTTCTAAACTTAACCTATGGATGAAGCCGGCACTTTGGCCGGCAACCTAAGATTAACACAAGACTGTATTCTTCTTGTGTTACTCTACCACGAGAAAAGTTTCACTTCAATTTTTTTGCCCGTGCGCGCGTTTGCCCGCGGTTCAGACCAGTGTGCCTTGTCACCTCGCGGGGGCCCGTGGGAGCGGCGCGGGGCAGGGGCGGGGGCGGTGGTGACTCGCTGCTCCGCGTGCATTGTACCTCCGCTGCCGCCGGAGGTGATGGATGTGTTTATGGGGCCTGGAATGCACCCGCTGTCACCGCCACCGCCGCCGTTGCCGCGGAGCCTGTACGCCTTATCCCCCCGCTCCCCTCACCAACACAGTCTCGCTGCGGAGCGGAGGAGGGAGAACGGAGCAGAAAGTAGGGAAATGATATCGCAACGGCGATGAAACGTTCGTAGGTTCCGTGTTCAGGGATAAATTCACGAAAGTGCTCCCTCAGTTTGGGTTGGATCGCTTGAAAATGGCACGATAGCTTTGAATTGAATTGAATGTGCCTTATTTTACGTGGCGAGACTCGGGCCATCAGGACCGCTCTTCCGTCTGACCACGCAAATTTCGCTACGCGTATAGCTTCGGGTAAAATTAAAAGGTCTGATTTAGTTTTGCCAGATGTTCATCTCTCGAGATGCCCTTTCCAACTTATGTTTAACTCTGTTTTATTTCTTTCAAGTTTTCAAGTACGTCATATTGAAATAAGTATTACACTAATGTCAGAAACCATACGTATACCGGGCAGTGACATACTTTAAAAATACAAAGTTTGGATGAAAAATCAAAATATCGTAGACACGTACTTTGAAAATATATTTTTAGTGTGCACTAACACATAATTTTTCCCGTGACTATCACTCAAAAACCCACCCTATTACGTTCCGAAAATGAGTTTTGGTCGTTTTTTACTTTAAAAGAAGTTATTTCACTTCTACCAGAAAATATTGAGGAAAGCGCAATTTTGTTTTCCCTGATCGCTACTTGCCCGTGGTTTCTCCCATTAATATCAGGTGAATGCTGGGGCACTATCTTCTAAACGGGTCACGGAACGCGCGCGATCTTTTCTTCCTCTTCTTTGTCCTCTCTTTAGGCCTTACTTACACGCATTTACACTCACATGCTATACTACACACTACACTACCATGCACACGTGGAAATCTTAGCGAGCTTAGAGCTTCCCCCAGCTGAGGCTGTGACCCACTGGAGGAGATATCTGGAGGAGGACACCCCCGCAAGTCCGCGTGTATGTCGTCGGCCTAAATATAACGTGCACTACAATAACGGAACTACAGAGCATACCAGTTGACGTGGCCGGAAACGTCAATCTATACCAAACGCCACTTAAGAGGTTCAATATAAGCAGACATGAGAACGCAGATGTTTGACGAGGAGCGCGTGAAGGGTGACAGCGTCAGTGTCGCGCAACGAGTGTTGTGACGCGGAGGGCCCTCTGTCAGCCCCGCCCTTTCGCCCGCCCTCCGCCCCGCGCCCTTCCAGCAGCTGGGGGAGCAGAAGTCCTGCCTAGCAAGCGATGAGTTGCCTTACGTTCAGTCGGTGCCATGGAGGTCACATGTAAGTACAAATAGTGTACATAATATTGATATTGCGTGGTGTAAATAAACGTGCAAATGCTGCGCAATTTACAGGTAATACCACGAGTGATTTGGAAATTATCGATAAGTACCCGATTCACGAAATGAGGAGGGGATTTATCTGAAAGGTAATTAATAGAACTATTCCACGAGAAAAGTTATGTCCAACATAGTTCCAAGATGCTCCAAAGATTGAAAATAACTGAAAGCTATTTGAAAATCAAATGTGACACAGCAATTAATGTAGTATACCGCCACCTAAGATAGACGAGTCACAGTTTATGATTGACCAGTAGGGAGAAGCGGTAATAAACATCGGATATAAAAAGAGATAAACGTTTTGATATACACGACCCGGATTGGGGCAGTTTGTTTGTATAGTTAAAAACTATTGATTTTAATTTCACGAATGGAATAGTCAGTGTAAATGAGGGTGAAGGGGCGAGTGAAATGATTGAACTTTTAAAAAATATGAAACAGAAAAAAACTCCCGAGGCCTGAGGAAATGGCCATTACCGCCTCGCCAGGGATACTGGTGGTGGGGAATTGAAAAAAGAACGAGCTGGCTAAGGGGATGCTACGATATGATTCTTGATAGCGAGTGCAACAACAGAGAGATGGTCGACGTTATCAAATTTCAAGGTTTGATCCTTCCGATATCGATTGGAATTGACGCACGGTTTCACCAAAAATATTATATGGTTATCATATGCAATCACTTTTTGATGTTTGTAATAAATTAATTTATAGGAAGTGGTGCGAAATTTATAATTGTTATCGCTAAAAAAAAAACGTAGAAATGCTCCGGTATTTACCACATAATTATTGGAACTACGAAACAATACCGTTTAGCGCAACCGACCGCTAGAATTGTCTTCCAGACAGCAGCTGGATTCGACCTGGCGACAAAGCCTTCATCGAAAATCCCCTACCGCCTGGACTCCAACCCTAGGCCTGCCGGTCAGAGCTGCTGCTGAGAAAACTGTAATGATGATTCTGAGCTACCTCAGCCGATTGTATCTTTTGGGATCCTTAAGGCGCGTTTACACGGAAAGAGTTTTCTCCCCTAACTTTCCGGGACTGGTTAGGAGACACGTCTAAACTCTCAGGAGAGCGATCTTCTCTCCAGAGACATGACGTTACAAGAAATTTTCGAAGTCTCCGCAAGAGAGCAGTGTAAAGACTTGTTTCGACGAGGAATCGTATCTCCTGGGAGATAAATAGTATTCAAAGAGAGTTGAAAGACTTTTTGCTCCCTTGGTATATTATGTGTTCACGTGCTCGATTAGCGTCTGCCTGTGTCTGTGAAATTATATACTGGGTAATTATAAATACAAATGACAAAGAACTGTATGTATCTCCAAAAACCGCCGTTCCGTCAAGCCAAGTCTCTTTCCGAAATAAATTATTTTCCACTTTTATTGCTTTTTGATTGCGTGTGATATTTCCTAATAAAAAAATCAAATCCTTCTGATGTTACAAAGTTTTTGTATATGACTTCATTGTCGTTTATAATAATATTATATTTGTATTACATCCTTTAATAAATTAAAACTTCAAATTACGGATTAATTGTAAAAATTTGTTATATAAAACCATTATTAGGTCTTCTCTTTCATATGCCTGCCCTAGGTGTAATGCCTCTTCTACCAAAATTGACAAATTTCAAATAGTGCAAAATAATCTCCTTCGCCACATTTAACATCTTTCCTAGTTTATACCATAACACAAATTTACAGAGAACTTAAAATTGATTCTTTCAAATCGTTTATACTTCACTAAAAGTTTCTAAAATTAAAGAAATGAATATATTTGTTCATTAAGAAAAATTAACACAGAAATAAAATATGGTGGAATGGCATAGACTTTCCCGTATTAGTTTTCTATTTCCATTCGTCTCGTCTAGCGATTCGGACATTCCACATACTCTTACGAGCTGTCATCTATCGCCGATCAAAATACATTTATAAACAAAATTCTTAATTTTTCGGTATCCTAATGGAAAAATTGAAATATTATTTTAAGAATAATAAAGAACAGTAAAACTTTCTAAATGGCAATTTTCATTGGGAAATTTGGAGCCGTTTTTAAAAAAATTGCATTTCAGCGCTTCTATAAATTCGAAATTTGAACCTCTTTTCACAGGCAAAAGTTGAGTTTTCGAAAACCTTCATATGACGTCATTTCAAGTACTTCCAGTTACAAAGGCAATAGTGTTAAGAAATTGCCGCTAATGTAAATATAACAACGTGAGAGAGAAGTAAAAAAATTACATTTTTGGCGTTTATGTTATTTCATAGAGTACATTTAGAACTATCCTTACCAAAAGTTTAAAGAACAAAATTTGGAGATGTTTCTAAGAAAATTTTGTTTTCGTTATTTTTTAAAATTCTAAGTATTGCACACAATATTGCGCGAAATCTACAAAAAGTTTCAAAAAAATGTACATGATCTTTAATTTTGTAGTTGTAGGAAGACATCGAAAAATATTCATGGTTTTGAAATTTTCAAAAATTCAGAGTTAACCATGAACGCACCGATGCCACTTATATAAATGTATGTTTCTCTATTCTTACATAAAATTTAAAGAAAAAATTTGGAGCCTTTTTTGAGAAATTTATGAAAATATCCCGAGGGCTTGATGTAAAGTATCTCCAATTTTTTTTCAAAGTCTCATACTTTTGACTCGAGTCAGATGGAGAGGGGTTTCTTCAATTTGGAAAAAATCATACGCATGGTGTAGGCGCTAGTAGTCTTCAGAGACACACGGACAGACAGACGTTTTGAAAATAACCACTTTTTCGGTGTCAGGGACCCCACAA
The DNA here is from genome assembly GCA_017312745.1 of Gryllus bimaculatus. Taxonomy (NCBI): domain Eukaryota; kingdom Metazoa; phylum Arthropoda; class Insecta; order Orthoptera; family Gryllidae; genus Gryllus; species Gryllus bimaculatus. The sequence continues at coordinate 1,751,266 of BOPP01000194.1, read as the reverse complement.
CGTGTATTTCCGTTGAAATCTGGAAATCGATTTCCCGCTGCATTACATAACTTTTCCTATACTACGTATATTACCTGTATATACGTACGTATACAAGAAAGTAAAAAAGTAGTTGAACTGTGTAAAATGGGTGCTTTTAGCCTGGCCGAAGCCGACCTGGATGGCCGAAGTGTATAGGAACGCGTGCAGACTCAGCGCATAGGTTCGAAGGACCGCAGGTTCGATCCCGCCCGTGGGCATGTTGTTTGTCCCTTGTCTTTATGCATTATGTTTGTCCGGGAGGGCCTGTGGAGTCTGCTGTCACCACAGACGAGGAGGCCAGCAAGTTGTCAGCAGTGTCTAATGCTATGGTTAAGATGTGTCCCCATGAGGGACATAGTAGGTGCCGGCGCGGGTAGTTCGAAACCGGCATCCACTGATGCTGGAAAAAGCCTCAAGAAGAAAAGAAAAACGAATTAGAAGAAGAAAATGTGGTGGACGCCTTTCATTCCCTCCCACCCCTGAGCCTCTGCCCGGACTCCTGTGAGGGGAGCACCGTTTCGATTGATAAATAGTGACTTCGGACGTGTGAGCTACTATTGCCAATAGTCCGTCAGAGTACTGCATGTTTTTATCACGGAGAGATGGCGGTGAACTTCCATTCCGCTGTATAGGGATATCCGGCTACGACTTACTCATCGAGGTTTCCCTCAACCAGGTATCTCCACCAGCGGGACACTGCCCCCAGCCAGGGCCAGATCCCGACACAGTATTGTAATGTAGTGCATGTAAGGCTGTGTGCGAGAGAAGTGGATAGAATACGGAAAGAGAAGAAACGATCACGCGCTGTCCCTTTTGTTAGGCGCGGCATCCGAACATTCGTCTAGTTTTGATCGGAGAAGTCTTGAAAAACAAATGAAATACAGCCGATCATAACAGCCGCCGCCGCTTAGAATTATCAGACAGCAGCTGAATTCCACCTAGCCACATAGTTAGTGATAAAAATCCTCCCATCGTCGGTCCTCGATCCTGTCTTCCCGGTCAGAGGCACTGCGTGACATCAGTTGATGCCCTGAGCCACCTCAGCCCGGTGCACCTCCACCTCTCATGCACGCTCCAGCCGGAGAACATGCCACATGTTTCGTATTCGTTATTTAGCAGTAAAAGGTACGGCTGTGAAAAGAACGTTCTAAATCGATTTTTGAAAGAAAAAAACAATTCCAGCCCTGTTGTTTCAGAACTTCTTTTGCCTTTTCGGTAAGATCTCAGAATAGTACTCGAATTTAAAGGCCGCAGCGAGGCAAATCGTCGGTTCCCTAGGTATGTAACGAAACCATAGGCACTTCTTGAACATGCCAAAGGTGTTTTCCTTCATTTCTCCGCTAATTAGAAATTAATAATAGAATATGAACTTATTTTCCCTATTAATCTATTCATTTACAAATGTTATATTATTGCATGGTTTTATTGAAAATTAATATGACTCTTACAATAAAAAATATACAAAACAAACCTTCTTTTAATATAATGTAAAATGTTATAGGTAATGTATTGGAATATTAATGTATATGCGATTCTGGATATTCTGCCTATTAGACCGAAAATTTATTCTTGTCGTGCGACGTTTTTAGAAGGGCATAGTGACCATAAAGCGTTTAGTCGATTTTTACAGTTAAATATTTCAAAGAAAAGTAGTAGCCCACCGGTATTTCTGGTGGAAGGGAATTACAAGAAAGCGAATGTACAAGGGTTCAAAATTACTTAAGAGAACGATATGGCGAATTTCTCGTTAGAATAACGAGGGAGGAATCGTGAAATAATGGGAAGAGTTTAAAATATTTTAGAAAATGCTGATCAGGTTTTGTTACCCAGTAATTGTTAAAAAGTAAGCAGCCGATCCCGATATGTTAAAGCCAAAAGATTATGGGCGTTGAAAAGAAAAACAGGGAAGCATAACACACACACCGTCACACGTTGAAAATAACCTGTATCGAACTATTCTGACTGAATATGCGGAAGAATAGTAAATGAGAGGAACGCGTTCATTTTAATACATATTCTTGATGGCGGAGGCAGCAATTAAATTGGTCGGTTATTTTTTAAATACCGTTCGTAGAAGGAAGATAGTAAAGACGAGATTCCAGTTGTTCGTGTTAATAATTCGCCCAATAACGGACCACAGGAAAAAGCGCAGCTTTTAACGCGACTATTTCAGCTCGGTTTTCAAGCAAAATCTAACAGTATCAGATACCCAACCGCTGCTAGATTAGATGTAGATTTTCATATTGATGTAATACTTTGAGGAAAGAATAAAATTAATGAAGAGAGGAAAATCACGAGGTCCTATGGTATTTCCCGACGACATCATTAATAGGCGGAGGCAATTCTACTTCATTTAATTAGGTTATTTAATGTATCAATAAACAACGCTTGCGGTCCGAAAGACTGGAAAGCTGGCTTCTCGTATAACCAATTTTTTAAAGTGGCCGACAAAGACATAATTAGTAAACTATAGGTCGGTAAGCCTTACAGCAGTTGTATGCAAACTTATGGACACATCTAATTTCAAAGCTAATATCAGGAAAGATGGGAGGGCAGGGGAGCTGAGGCTTTTATCAAGGGCAGCACGGTTTCAGAAATGAGTTTCTCATGCGAACAATCAGCTAGTCTCCGCTTCTACAGGACTAGCCGACGTAGTTGATGAAAGGGGGAAAAAAAGGGGTTTCGACGCTGATAATCAATAGATTTTTCCAAAGCTTTGATGTTGTTCCAACACGATCTCTTATAAAGAAATTAATAGATTCGGGTATAGACACTCAGAGTGGTAGCTGGATTAAACGAACTACTCGAAACAGGAAACAGAAAGTTCGAAATCGGTAGTTATTATCAACCATGCGAAGAAGCGCAGTCAGGAATTCCAACACGGAAGTGTAATCGGACCAACTCATGTTTCTGCCTTCGTGAATGAATTGCCGACTAATTTTAGCTTCAATGTACGACTCCTTTCAGATGACTGCGGTAATCTATCGGCATTAATCCAACTCGGGAGAAAAGACGGAGGATATTTGCAGGCGGGGAGACTTGACAAATTACATATCTGGCAGAAACAAAACGGCATGAAATAAACAGTTCAAAGAGCAAGTCATCACGTTTGGTGGGGTCGAAGTTATATGAATTTGTGTACAAACTGAACAAATAATGTTATACCTCGAGTCAGGTCTTGCAAATACTTAGGGAATACAGCAGACAGTAAATTGACTGGGAAAAATCAAGTCAAAATTTCGTTTAGGGAAAGCTGGAAATCTTTACATTTTGTTATGCGGATATGAAAACGAGTACAATGAGAGCCAAAGAAATAGCATATATGTCATTAGTGCGACCTTATTAGAATATGGCGCGTATGTTGGACCCATACAGAATTTTGCAACAAAAGAAAACTTAGAAAAAGTCAGCGTTAGAGCATCAAAATTTACTTTCAGGGGGTAGCAAGAATAAAGGGTATGGGAGTCACTCGAAAGGAGAATATTAAAGTCACTTTCCCTTCCCTAAATGCAATGTTTATAAAGCGTACACAGGCCTTCGAGCGTGGAAAAAATTCAAGTCGATTAGGAACCTACATATTTCGGCAAGAGCGGATCACAAGCACAAAAATTCAGACAAGAATTCAGAAAACGAGACGTTGAGGAAATATTCATATCGGCGAATCGCACTATTAGGGGACTGGAACAGTTTGCTGTGACAATCTTCGATCCCTTTCCCAAAGCCTTAGCAAATTTAAAAATAAATTAAGTTTCTTGAATGTGGATATGTATATAAATATATGTAAATAAAATTCAGTGGCAATTACCTATGTCTTCTTGTGTAATTAAGTATTAATTATTGTTGTTATTATATTAATATTATTATCATTATTGTTGTGTTATTATTATTATTATTATTATTATTATTATTATTATTATTATGTGCAGGAGTGGCGTGAAGTGCAGTGACGTGCGATGAGAAGAAACGAGTGAAGTAAGAAAAGACAATTACAGTTCGCTGTTATCGCAATGCGGTAAGTTGGTGAAGTGAAGTTTGGTGAAGTGGAGTTTTATGAAAGCGTGAACGGTGAAATGTTCATGAGATTTGTAACATTTGTAGAGTTTGTATAGTTGTTAAGTTCTGTAATCGTTAAGTTAGTCGATTCATGCCACAAGTTCTCACACTTAATTTGCAGAATTATTATAAATCTAATCTAATCTAAATATCTGAAGTGTTTAACTTTCACGAACGACAAATATACGACTACAACTTTGTTGCAGCCAAAATTCCGCGTCGAATAAAGAGCACCAAACGTTTGACTCAGGATGTCTGAGAATAGGTAGGCAAAAGTAACTTTCTCCAGCCTCCGGGCACTTGCGTGCTAGAACTGAGGCGAATCGGCGAACTGACTGCAACAGCATGCAGGTGATTCCGCATGATAATGCGGGTGACGTTCGTCCGCCGTATCGCTCGTCCGAAGCGTGCCGATTCAAGTGCTGCGCGGTCTATGGGCCATGCCCCACGATGGCGCGGCTCGCTCCCCCGTCTGCAGGGCTGCAGAGGGCGAAGGGCGCCCCGCCCTCTGTGACAACCGGCGCCCGCCCCGCGCGCCGCCCCGCGCCCGCCCCGCGGGACAACGAGCGCGCGGCCGGGGGCGATTGAGTTAGGCCTGTCTGATTTCCACTTGTCTGCAGTTTTTCAGCGGCGCTGCGCGTAACAACGTTTACGTGGGCGGCGCGCCGGGGCGGGGCCGGGCGGGGTCGGGGCGGGACAGCGCGGGAGGCGCGGGGCGGGCGGGGGCGGCTGCCGCATAGTTTACCTTGCCCCCTCCCTCGGCCCCGCCCTCGCAATTCCAGCCGGCGCCCCAGGGCGCGGCACGGCGCGTGTGCGTGGCCCGGGGGGCGTGGCGGGCGGGGGCGGGCGCGTGGGCGTGACAGCGCGCCGGTGCGCGCGTAACCCAATTACCGACGCGTCCGGCGGCGCCGAGGCGCAACTCCCTCCCGCCCCACCCGCCCCAGCCCCAGCCGCGCCACGGCCCCGAGCACTTCGCAGCGCGCGCACTTCATAGCACAGCTTTCGAGTAGCTGCAATGAAAATGAATGAGAATAATGAGCTCACTAATGAAGAGGATGCGCTTAGATGAATGATTATTTATTTTTCCCTGCGCGTCAACTGCTATGGTCATTAGTTTCGTAGGAATTGTCCATGATATATCCAGGGCGGTGGCGATGTCCAAACCCCGCTGGAACGTGAGATTTGACGTCGAGATACCTGAGTTAAATTAGTAGTCCAGCTGATGAAGTTGACTGCCGTGTTGGGCTGGCCGCAACTCTCAGGTACGATACCACAAAGTGGCTTGTTCAATAAAACACACAAGTGATATTACTATGTTTAATTTTCAGAAGAAATTTACAGTGACCGAAAGATGTGAACTCAGTGCTGGCGAGCAGTCTTATGCTCCTCGGCTGTCGTACTCTTTAGATTATATATATTCAATTACGTGTTTACATATTCTGGAAGTTTCCAGTAAGTTCTTGCTAAATAATATTACGCAATACGCTCTCAGAGGGTTTCGAAAAGAACACAGTAAATTATTATGATCATAAGTTCGAGTGGAAATAACATTTTAGGTTTATGTGTTTCGAAGTTACGAAGCAGTATTTGGAATTAGGAAACGGAATAAAATATAGAGAAACTTATATAGAATATAATTGAGAAGTTATTAGTCTACTGGGCGCAGCGGAGGCGCTGTGGGTGGCGCCGTCCAGAGTTTGTGGAGGGTAGAGCGTGTTGGTCTCATCGGCAGGGTTACATAGCGTCTGGAGTTCCCTCTTCAGGTACCTCCCTCAGCAGAACACTCCTTCCTCCGAACAAGCTCTAAGCGGCAGGCATCTATGATAGTGTCCTGCACGGAAGTGTGTATGTGTGTGTGTGTGTGTGTGTGTGTAATGGAAGAGTAGAAAACAAGTAGGAGAAAGGAAAGATAACTCATTACCTGTTAGTTAGGGAACTATCTCGACATACTTCTCGTATTGATGGGAGAAACCCCAGAAAACTAACGATTGGAGCAACTGGCCACTAGAGGAAACAGTATTATCTACAGATGTTTTTGTTACTTTTCATTTAATTGTCTGGATCGGAGGTTCCGGGCTTCGTCCAAATACGCGGTGCTGAAGGCTGGAGGTTTGAGTCTACCGTAAGCCATAAGTTTCCTCTGTGAGGTTCGCTTTTTCATAAACCATGTATTTTACCTATCGACAGACATTCTTTAGCATAATCCTTCACCTCTCAAAACAACTCTACCATCCTCATTCGTGAAGAACATTGACAAACCATCGCTGACATCATCTGCTCAAGAAATAGGAGGACACAACGGCTTAAGCTTTTTGCCTTTTCGACGCTCGCCAATCGAGTATGGCACTCAGTATAATCAGGTTTTAATTAGCATTCAATACCATCCTGAGCAGTAACGTTGTCATTATTCATGAAAATATTCTGATCCTCCCCTCTTAATACATATAGGCTTAATTACATACTTAATACATATAGACTTAATACATATATTATCTTCTTCTATGAATATTTTTGCATATACCCTTTAGGGCGCCAGTCTGATCTTCCGTGGAACATTTAATAAATGCTTGGTAGATATTCACTATTTCAGGGCAATACAAATTTACGATCGAAAAATTTATATTGTATTGCTACTTATAAACAGTTTCGGTTGTAATGAATTTTGATTTAATTTTTTTATTAAATTGCGAAATAGTGAAAATAAAATGGCTACGGTGGTACACACAAATAATACTATTTAAGACATTTCGATTAGATTTCTCGGTTAACATGTTAATACAACGAAAAACTCATCGCAAAAGTGCCATTCTTAATTAACTTATTCGAATTAAAAAGTCAAACTTCAACTACATTCTTAGTGAGTGAGTTTCCACTACTCAGCCTCTCTGCCTTCAAGAGGACTCAAGTCTTTTTCCAATTCGTACTTTCATATGAGACAACAGCATATTTTACCGTAAGCGGAATCTTTCTGCTCTTTGACAATGAAATTGGTGATTTAAAATAGCCATACTATACGCGCAAGTTTTCTTGCTATTCCATAGCGGGGGTGCGGGGAGAGGAGGGATTTGGCTACGTCACGCCTTAACTGTGGGCTTGAACTTAACTCGCTAAAACGTGCCGCGAGAAATGTTCCGATTGTTTTAAAATTACGAGATGGTTGTTGCCAGCATTGTAAATTGGTACGTGACGTTTCGAGTCGAACGTAAGTATCTCAACGTGCCGTGCTATTCGTTGAGGACTAGGGAGCTCGAGTATCAAGAAAACTTGCGCGAGGTAACGCCTACGTCTGTTCCAGTCCTCACGCCATCATCATGTTTTCAGAGAAATCAAAGAAAACATTCAATCCCTATTTAGGAATACTCCTGTCATTGGCTTTTCTTTGAATAACCTTATATTATGTTTTTTTAAATTTTTTTTAAACCGCGAAACCTTTAATCCTTTTTGATAGTTGCTGTGAAATTATTATATTGTTTTCTAATTGTTCCTGTAATATGAAGAAAAACTTCGATTGCGATGACATTTGATTTTCATATTTGTAGTATTTCAGTAAAATCTTTCAGTAATCTTTCTGAAAAATTAATACATTTGCTTTTGCATACTGTACGAATATATTACCTGAAAACATCTGTACTGTACTATTTTTTTTCTTCTTGGAGTTTTTACCAGCTTCAAGGGATGTCTATTTCAACTCTGCGCCGCGTATCCACTATGTTCCTCACGAGGACACATATTAACCTTTACACTAGACACACTTGCGGGCTCGTTGGTTCGTGGTCAGCAGACTCACAAGGAGTTCTTCGACCTCGAACATACCCGAAAGACAAGGGACAAACAACCACGGTCACGGCGGGACTCAAACCCGCGATCCTCCGGATCAAGACGCTGAGTCGGCACACGCCCTAGCCACTTCGGCCATCCAGGTCGCACTTTACTAATACAGTGCTACTAAAATTTAATTTCAATTTTTCGACCTTACCCAATGTTTTTCCGACTTTTTGATGTTTTGAAAAAATAAACCCATCCCCTCTCTCTCCCTCCCTCACCCCATCTCTCTCTCTCTCTCTCTCTCTCTCTCTCTCTCTCTCTCTCTCTCTCTTACTCACTCACTCATGCTTCTGCCACGTTTTCAATGTGCCGTCTTGGTAATGTCGGAGGAAACACTACTGCGACCAATGCATCGAACTCAGGTTCCGAGGCGATATTAGGAAGTTCATTTCTGCCTATTGCGGAGAGCGGCGCGCGCGCCCAATCAGCGAGCCGCACTGATGAGCTTTATGCCCCATCGCGTGGGGTAACGACGATGCCTAGCACAAGGCCCTGCGCCGCCTATTTTCCCAGAAAGACGTCACTTCCCATCGCAGTTGCAGGCCAATCAGCGCGACCGTCGGCCGTAAATCAAGCGGCGGTCTTTAGGGTCAACAGACTGACGAAAGCGTTCGCCGCAACACGCGCTTTATACCTGCCACTTTGCGCGTCATTCAAGGCATTTCGTTGCAACGTTTCTACGTTCATAACTCACATACGGGACTCTTAAGACCGTGCCAGTGTGACAGACGGGCAGTAGAATTCTCTAGACTTCTCGAGCATGCCCATTGAATATACTTAAATAATTCATCACATCCATTATATTTTTGATATAAAATTAATGTACTAATTAATGTATGGATTTAGTGTTTTAGAGTCGGATTAATTTGAATGTTGCCGGCTAGCGATGCCCTGTTTCTATTTATTATCCAAGCCTGGAAGTAAGACATGTGGCGATCATGACGAATTCCTGTCATCGTACGTGGCTTATTTGGCCTTCCTGAAATTTCTGTAGTCTTGTAGCTATAGAAACAGAGATAATTTGTGAGTGAAGAGAAAGTGAATGAATTCAGTTACTACGTGTAGAAAAAAAAATCCTCTAGCACGTGGTGTAGCCAGAATCCATGTTTTGTAGGTCCTTATTACCGAAAAATCAAATGATGGCAAAACGTCTGTCTGTGGTTAACGCTAGCAAATGTTCAGCGGAGTTTGTACAAAATTGATATTCACCGATTGATCTGAACAAACTTGAGGCTATGGAAGTTTCAAATAGATATTTTGATATTGATGTTACTTTACACAAAGCGTTTTACGTTTTTAAGCGGCGCCCGAGTTCTGTCATACGTCGCTTAAGTGGCTTAGTGGTATGAGAGACGCGAGTTAACTCAGAGGATTTGAGTTCGTGTCTTGGAGCGGAAAAAAATGGTTCCTGGTAACAAAATATTTTGCAGGTTTACTTACAGGAAAAAAAATATTTGCACGTAAACTACTTTTGCAGTCGTGTAATATCGCAGAGCAGTTAGAAATAATACGACAAAGTATGTGATTTTGTGGCAGCACTAGTTTTCTTTACGATCAGGCTTACCAATAAAATAATGATTGAATTAAAGAGTTGAGGAGTAAAATAATTTCTCAGTTCACTAATAAAAGAATGAGTTTCTACTTTATACGCCCCTTTTACGTGGTCATGTTTTTCATAGTTTTTCATCGGTACAGGGCAGTGACGGACTAGGTGGAATGTATTTTTTACAGAAAATGAGGCATGTTTCATTGCCGCATTCCTGGCGAGACTTTCTAGAATTTTCTCTCGTTTACCATGCGTATGGTGCGTATTTCATTTGTGCAGTTCTGAGAGCGTTATAATGTATTGAATTGTTGTAATGCGAAATGATTAATGTAATGTAAAATAAAATATTTACCGTGTTAGAATGTCGTTTCGTACCGTGCTCAACCCTAAAATAACCTAACTCAATTTGCTACCATATATGCAAAGTTCAACGGTTTGATCTTCAGCGCTTTTTGCGGCGTCCAGAGGAAATATTTCATCACGATTAACTGCCGAAAACGAAATGACCTTATTGAACTCAAGATCTCGTTCATGCAGTTTCGATTCCGAACAGCACGTCGAAGAAACGAATCCACCAGTTTTCTGTTCAGAAAAATAACTAAAAAATTGCTACGAGGAAAACGGGTTATAGGTTTGCGGAACCACCTGAGCTGCGATTGCTTTGTCTGAGGTCGTTTCCGTACCGTGTACAGACAATTGGCGCATTGGAGGTTCATTTCTCGCCTAACAGCAGGGCTCGTCTCAGCCAAAAGGAAGCTAGCCTGATCAGAGACCCCTGCACATCTTTTGAAAAATAATGGAATCAATTATTTGAAAAGCATCTAATGATCGTTTCTTTGAAATAGGTACCAACAGCCTTCGAAATTGGCAAAATTGCATTTAGTGTAGGAAATTAAAACCCGGGGGAAAGCTTTTGAACTATCCATAACTGACCGAAATTGAGTTGTCCACAATTACATTCAGAGAAGTACAGCATGCATTTAGGAGAATATCTTACCTCTAGCAACAAGAAACGACATGGACATGTCCAGTATATCTCCGAAATTGTATTTGTATAACATATTTTCTGGACTTCAAAATGACCTATACACGAGTGCCTCTTCCGGAATATCAAATGGTCAGGACATTCGAAATTTAACGAATATACGCTTGGGCCTCTACACGCTTTCATTGTAAACAACTGTTCCTACAATCGTTCATAATTCACTCTGATATTAACAGTAGTGAGTAGAATGAATAAATGTTATGGTCAACCTGCAGTTTCTGGGATATTTCAGCTAGATTTTTTACACGGTTCTATATTGCGGTCAATAATTTTTTAACTATAAATGTAAAAAAAACAATTATATTATTTGTAGTTTGATTTCAATCTACGTATTAGAACATTTTCTAAAATAAATTAATTAAAAAAATATTGTCGCATTGACGCTTTGGAACAATTACTGCTGAAACAATAACGTCCCACAATCACTTCAAGTGATTTTTTTCACCGGAATCTAATCTGGATTATCTAGTCCAAATTTATAATTTCTGAATAATTGACGTTCTACTGTATTTAACCAGTTGAGATTTCTTGGGAGCAAGTTGCCTAAGAAGCAGTTGTGCGAGTGATTCTTCCCCCAATTCATTAGGCGTGTATCTGAGCAGCGCTGGCGTCGTTGCGCGGCGGGGAGACGGGCGTCGCCCTAACCCTCGCCCTCGCGCTAATCCCCTGAGCGGCGCAGCTGGCGCGCCCTTCGGCCTCGGCCCTTCCCCGTCTCGTCTCGTCTCGTCTCGTCTCTGCCTCCCGCGCAGCGCCGTCTCTCTCTCTCTCTCTCTCTCTCTCTCTCTCTCTCTCTCTCTCTCTCTCGACACTTCCCTCTTGCTGCCCTCCCTCAAAGCCCTGAGCAGAAGCCCGCTCTAGAACCATGATCTCCCGGCGTAAGCTAGCCACTTGTTGGCGTTTTATAGAGATGACGCTTTCGTGGGTTACATGAGGAGATATTATCTCTGCTGCTGCAACGGGTGCCCGAGGCGGTTAAAGGGTACAATGGCTCATGGAAACCCCGTTCACTCTGCAGTGGCTCTTCCCGGGAGGTTCTGGGGTTCGAGTTCCGACGGTGGTGGATTAGACGACAGATTGATGGAATTCAGCCGCTGTCTCGAGGAGAATACTACAGACAGCTGCTCTGATCGGGAGTCTTTCGCAGTTTAACTGTCAATAGCACGCGAATGCCTATGCCCTAACAAAGAGGCCATAGACCACGCGGTCATTCCGTACTCGTTGTCCCCTCCTTTTCCGTCATACACACACATACACTAAACTTCCATAATATAGGGAGCTTAGAGCGTGTCTTGACTGGGCCCCGTTGCGAAAGATACCTGGAGAGGGAAACTCCGCGAGCCGACGAAGTGAGCGCCGGATCTCACGTTCCAACGGAGGATTGACCCCGCCTCCTTCCGGGGTATATCGTACACTACACTTAATAGGGCGAATGACCTCTGTAGTTGTCGCACCCACAAACAACATATTCTCACTGACGCTCTGAATAGATTTGTACGCTCCCTTTTGGCCGTCTGGACAAACCACGATCGACTGCGACCACAATCCGTCGGGTAGAAGCGTCTCGAAGGAAACACGTCAGCTCCTCGTTTTCTTCCCTTCCCTCGAGATACAGTTTCGTGAGTAGCGGCTGCGCCTTAAGGGTTGTAGTGCGTCGCACTCCCCAGAGAAAACAACCAGACAAAGCCAAGTTGCAGAAAGTGTTAAACTTCTAATAAATCGTCTCGTTTAATTTGTGCATACCACCAATCTTTTAGGACGTATTTAGTTTTATGTGCCCGCTTAAGCCAACGATAGAGAATGGGTCGCATCGTCGACTATCGTGAGTCTCTCTGTGGCTGGGGTATGTGAGGCAATGGAAGCTTGAGGAAGAGTGGGGGTTCTGGGACTAGGTTGAGGGCTGCATGCTCCTTTTAGGGTTTTGTTTGCCTAGAGTCCACGCCTATTAACAAAACTAAGGATTCCGACCCTTTCATCTGATTTCATCAATTAGTCATAGAGTTTTGTTTGCTGGAAATATTTTTCTTTAAATATCTTATTCTTACGTGAGCACAATTATATCTTCTGTTGCCAACGTAAAAGTTGTCTTAGGGCCGGTTGTACGAATGAAGGATAAAACTAATTCAAGTATTACTTCTCTAATTTACTAATCCTCAAGTATTGCTTAACACTGGGTTAAATAGGGCGACCAGTTGTACGATACTTTACTTCACCGATGTTACATAACCATCAAATAAGCGGAATAAAAGTTTGTTGGCAAAACTGGCGATAGTTGAAGAAATTTTTATTATGTTTATCGAAAGACCAGAGGTTCTTCTATGTTGTGGTAGAATTTCAATCGATTTCACCTCCCAGTTTTCGAGTAAGAAAATACGGAAATACGGGTAAGAAATACATAAATTTAACACGGGCTCTAATGGTGACCTGACAGTACCGAGCTGAAAGTTTAAAATTGTGGTTTGAGATGTGTTATTAAAAATAGTTTGGTCATGTACTGCTCCTGCCAGCGAGCAACAGTTTTCTGATTTTTCAAATCTTCTTGTGTACTCTGATTGTTTTCCAGTGCACTTTTGGGGAAGTATATAAATGTTGGGGCTGATTTGGCTATTGCCTGTCTAATTTTTTAATTATTCTACTTGCGGTACTTTCATCAAGCTCACAAAAATCACGAATACAAATTATAAATGATCGAGTAGCATAATCTCAATGTAAGTAGGGGCTGTATTGTAGTCATTACAAATTGATTCCTATAAGGCTAACGTAACGTATACGTAATATTTTTATACTGCACCAAGCCGAACATTTGTCAATTTGTAGGTTCCAAATATAATAAATAATAGAGCATATTTGATACAAAAACTAGTATTTCGTGGACTTTCCTGTTTGTATTGTGTTCAGTGTCATTTATAAGCATTTATAAGCGTCAAGTTTTCTTAATTAAACTAAAGCTTACAAAAATAAATATTGTCATATTCAATCAGCACGTCTGAATTCCTTCTCACTCTCCTCAGCTCTTTAAATTATCTGGAGTACTTATTCTTCTTCACTCTTGTCAGAAAACAAATACTCCAGAATTTCGTACACTTCAGTCAATATGTGCTACAGATTTTCCTATTACTCGGTAAACTATATGCGGTGTATAGGTTAACACGCTGTTATCCATCCGTTAACTACATGAGAGATCACAGGATAACTTAACACCTTATCCCTCAGTTAACCTATATCCCGAGTTCGTACAACCGATTTAAGCGCTAACAGAGTGATAAAATTTATCCCGAGTTTATTCTACGTACGTACAACTGGCTCTTAGACAATGATTAAAATCCCATTGCGTGGAAATCGGGTAAATGCTAAAATTTCCTCGTCCAAGAAATATTTTGAAGATGTAAAATGTATGAGATAGTTTGAACGCACATGCCCTCTTAATTCGCAACCCACCGATGCGCCGCATCTGATCGTGACATTGCAAAGGTCCCCGAAATTTCGTAAACTATCCCACAGTATGCTTTGTGATATTTGTGATTAAACGACGAAGAATTGATCATCTCTATAAAAGGGATCTTGGAGTATACTCGACCGTTTTCCCCCTTTGCGAGTCACGAGGTGAGCTGTACTCCTAAACCACCCAAACGCATAGCTTTATACGCGCCAGCGAATTCAATGGGCAGACCGGGCGAACGCAAGTCAAGGTGCCCAATGAGGGGACTTATGGAAAAACAAGTAAAAAATTGAAAAATAAATTAAAAATCGAAAAAATTCTTGTCGTAATTTTATAAGTAACGGTACAGTAGTCTCATATTTCATAAATTTGTTATTAACCTTTTTAGTCATTACTCCTATGAAATGAATCAAATCACGCTAACATTAAAATAGGTTCTACTTAAATTTATATTTATTATTTCATGTGATTTTATTAAACCTAACTAAACTCAACACATTTTTTTCGCGTTTTAAGCTGGAAATTGCTAAGCTGAAATTTCGCGTGGAAATTGTATTACTTCATCACTAAATATTTTTATCTAAAAAAATTATTTAAAATATAAGTCCAAAAACTTTTTCTAGTTTAAGCGTTTGGTTTTTGTATTTGTGGGAATAAAATAACTCATATAGTTTCCTAATTCAACTTTTACATTTTTAATTTTTGCGG
>BOPP01000194.1:1708504-1736612 GCA_017312745.1 Gryllus bimaculatus | reverse complement strand
AGGGAAGGGGGGGCATTAGCATTGCCCCGGGCCCAAAATTGTCTAGCTTCAGCACTGCGTTCATATTCCGTGTCGTGTGTTCCGACTGTACGTCTCCCCCTGCCCCGGCCTATCTATTTTCTGTCGCCGGGCGCGTCGCCACCTGCGATGTGGATCTCCAAGTGTGTTCGGGGCAGCTTTAAGCGCACAGATGATTAGGCGTCGGGTGAGCACCAGTGGCGCCCGGTGGGTGGCGAATTAGAAGGGGAGGCATGCGCGTCCGAAATGTCACACACTTTTTTACCTCTTCGAAATATTTCTTGAACGATGTATCTCAAATCAAATATTTTCCTGACTTCTAACGATTCTTTTACAAATTTCGTCATTTTTTCACATCAATGAAATTCTCAGACATTTCCCAGATTTTTGGAAAGGGACTACCTTGATAATAAAAACAGACTATTTCCAAGTTACACTGCTTTCTTGAAATGTTTAAGTACATGTCCCAAGTGCGGGTATTTTCACAACGTGCTCATATATTCAATACACGGCTCATAATTGTATTAGAAAAATTGCGAGGCAAAAGAAACGTTATCGATATTCTTTGTAACACCCCACCCAGTCCCATGCGGCTGGACGGGGAGTGGGCGGGGGGAGAGAAGTGGTGTTGGGCGGGGCGGGGGGCGGGGGAGAGAAGTGGTGTTGTGCCGGGGCGGGGGAGCGGTGCCGTCTGAGGCGGGGCAGAGCGGAGCGGGACAGGAGGAGCGGGCAGGTTGGAGCGAGGAAGGCGGGGAATAGCTTGGCAGTGCGAGGATGAGTGGGGTGAGGCGGGGTGGGACGGAGCGGGGCAGGACGAGGCGGGCGCTGGATGGCGAGAGACGTTAGCCCGCAGACGCAAATCGCGTTACACCTCCACCCTTTCGGCTGCTGACGCGGCCGCGCTAACGAAGCGGTGACGCCCCCCCCCTCCCCCACCCTTGGTCACAACCGCCTCCGCAAGGGCGCGCCGAGGAAGCTTTCCCCTGGGGCAGTGCCGGAGCTAAGACAATTTTTGGGCAAAGCTCAAACGTAGCCTCCCCCCCCCCCACACACACACATAAATTGAGTGTGAAAGTTACCTCAAGAAAAGTCAAATTAAGAAACTGCATGAGTTAGTTTAGTTTCTTCAATAAATAACAAAAATTAGAACGTTGAAGCTAGAAAAGTTGTTTGAATTATATTTTTTAAATACTAGTTTGAAGTAAAAGTATTTTGTGATCAAATAATACAATTTCCACAAGGCACTTAAACCACAAAAAAAAATTATGTTTAGTTGGTATTTAATAAAAATTGTTTTTTAATACAGGAAATAATAAATATGAATTTCAGTATAACCTATTTTAATGTTGGCGTCATTTCATTCATTTCATAGTTCTAACTTATAAATAATAACTACAATAATCACTATTTAATTGAACATTTTATGAAATATTAGACTACAGTACCGCGACTTACAAAATTACGATAACAATTTGCTCGAGATCTAATTCTTTTCCAAATTTTGTATTAACTATTTCCCATCGTGCCCCTTGACTTGCGGGGCCCCGAGCGATACCCCGGTCTGACCATGCATATAGCACCGGCTCTACCTGGGGGCTTCTAGTTCCTCAAGCACATGCTCAGTCGGCGACACCGCTCAGTTCGCCGCAATGCACTGAATCGCTATTATCCATGTTCTGGTCCTTCAGCAGGTCCAATACTTCTCCGTACACTTCTGTCCATGGCTGTGTTCTTCAGTTTTGTTTCGTGTTCATTTTATGTGTTGTTTCGTGGAAGGATAATTTGTAAACCACCTCTACAGTTTGCAGAAAATAGTGCCCAGAAGCACAGGAAGTTGTTGTTGGCACGATAAATGCCCGTAGAACACCATAGAAGCATTTTTTTTTACAAAACCTACATTTTCTTGTCAGCTGTTGGTGTGAGTCGAGATCCGATGCACTTTTCGAGGTCGCTGGGCAACTAGTGCAAATAATTTCTCAAAGGTCCCGAGCTTGAAGGAGTTAAGAAGTCAATGGTATCACTTTCAATTTGAGTTGAATTTTGTAATTTGTGATTTAAATTAAAATAGACTCTGTAATCGAAGGGGAATTATATTATAATAGATCCTTAGATGGGGAGAATATTTTAACAAGTTGGGTTGAATGCAGATTGTCGCGCGTAGGTGTTTCATCCGAAACACAGGCAGGGCAGTCGCGCTCCTGAATTAACTTGGCTAAACGTATTGAAGTCTATGAAAGTACCGAATAATTTAGAACACACATGGAAAAGATATAAACTTCTCTTGCTGTTAGACAATATCACAATAGGAGGGACACCAACGATGACATCCTACGGACGACATTAAGCCTGAAGATGTAGAAGTCAGCATATTGCGCGAAGACCACAGTAAGCTTACGACCTTTAATTGAAACCGAGCTGAACTTTATGTATTGTACAACGGAAAGTTAATTACATCGTTGATGAGATCAATAGAGATTTTGTAATAGATCAGAATAAATGTTCAATTCTTATTATTGAAAAAAAAAGCTGATAATTTATAGCAGTCGCCATCAATTCAATAACAGATTTCAACCAACAAAACTTCCAGGAATTGTAATTCTGTACAGAGTTGCACGTCCACATACAAGGGTAAAAAGGTAACAGGTTATATGTTAAGACCCACGAGCAAAAATCAAAGTAAAATCAATATAATCATTGTAGAATATTGAGAAAGCTAATTAGCATAGCAGGGTAAAGTGAAGTTAAAGTTATTATAACATTAATAAACGCGATATTAGTCGGGTTTTGAAATTAAGTGAGCAATTAAGTGGAAACAAACAGATGTTTCACAAATTTAGAAATTAATTAAACACATATTGAAAGTTTCTAATAGAAAGTCAAGCCTAAAACATTGCCACAAATGATAAATAAAATGCCCTAAAAACAATGAAAAGTGACGTAATTTTTTTAATCAAAAATCACTTCAGATGAATAACTCAAGCTATTGGATATGTTACTTCGAGGCTTCTTCCTTTTGTCCATGTGAACTCAGTTTGCAAACTTTAGGTTTTGACTGTTTAAAATAAAATATCTGCCTTTATTTCTCGTGAAATCGGCCGAACTGACAATGGCGCCGATAAACGTCAGAGGAACCTTAGATTACATAGTACTCACAACGGCAGAGATTACAATATGTGAGCGAAGAAATCGAATAGGTTACTCAGGAATACTGTGATGAACATTTGATGCTCCTCGTAAATATTGTTTGAAGCAAGTACCATTCAAATGATATTAAAATCGATGAAATTATCGAAAAATGCAGTAAAAATGACGTATAAAGATAAAAAATGACTTATTAGTTGAAATTCGACGAAAAATGTAAAAAAAATGATATTAAAAAATGAGTCATTTCGTTTTAACATAAAATGAATTTTTATACTCAAAATACGCATTGTTCTAAAACGAAAAGAAAAAAATGACATATCATTAAAATCCGCTTCTTAGTCATTACACACTAGATATAGTGTAACGCATATGTATCGGGTCAGCGTTGTCTTTAATGCCGGCATTAGTTTTGCATTGCGAAAAACACTATTGGCGTGCCTACTGCCGCATTCAGAAACTTCACATCAAGCTGAATCGGGACAGGATGGTCGGTGAGACGAGCCCGGGTACCGTACCGGAGTTGTCACGATAACGAAACTACTCTTTCGAAGCGCGACTTTATGATTTGCTCGACGTGTATTTCTCTCACAAGGGAACGCCGCGATGCCACATGTGAAACCTGTCAAAATCCTTTTTTTATCGGAAGCACATGCTGTATTAATCTTACAATCAAACGTTTGGGTGCCAATACAGACTGCAAGTCAATTAAAAAACATCCTGAATTTGGCCCTTGGCTTTCACCGATGTAAAATTAGTCAAACCTGCAAAGCAGGTGTTACCCAGCGCGCTCGCTTGTGATTCAAGACAACCGCTCGCCGGAAGCGGCAAACTGCTTCCAAGGTCGATTCCTGCGACGGGCAGGCGGAGAGGTAACTGCCCTTCCTAGCAGCTAAGATAATAAAACTAATAACACTAATACATACTCGAAACTACTAATACAAGTTTTTACTAATTTTAGTTTTATCAGTTGTTCATTTTTGTAAGAAATACATTTCATCGTGATAAACCTGGCCGCAACCGCTTATCTTCGCATCCAACATGAGCCCCTGGAGCTCTTTCCTCACGAATTTGAGAGCTCTTGTCTGCGTCTATTGAGAAACACGCGAAAGGTCGGTGTAATCACACGCGAAAGGTCGGTGCAAACTCGAAAAGTGCGGTAATGTTGTAAGTCTTTCGGAATTTTCGAATGAGAAAATTGATTTATCGACAATTTTCGCGAACAAAAAACAAAAGCAAAATGAGGCCATGACATGTGAATTTGATTCACAAAACAACTCTTAAATCTCTTCTTTACATAATTTAAATATAAAGTGATACAGTAGTTATATGCTATACGTTTTCAATATTTAATAATTATCCATACTGACGATATTCATAATGAAAAAGTAACAAACTTTTATTGGTAAGAACATTAAGTATCTTAAATAAAATGGACTTTTACAATAAGAAAAGCATTGAGTGTATTGGGAAAGGCCTGCTCCCACCGAATGTCATTTGACCTCAAGGAAACAACCATCTATGACGCCAACCTCGGCCCCCGCGCGCTCGCCTCTCTGCTTACGACGGCTGTCCAAGTTCTCTATAGAAAAGAAAATAGTACGATGACAATGTTGGCAAATTAGCAAACGTTTAAAGTAATTGGCATTATGTATCAGAAGCCAAAATTTACATCGTAGTATCAGAAGGGCATGTAAATTCAACGAAAAAAATATGAGGGCATGTTTTGACATGTCACACCCCGGCATTCCCTTGTCAGTGGCGGTCAGCGCTTATACGACTGCACAATAGGGATGGGAAATAGGGATTGTTTTTTTTTTTTTCGTAATATGCCCGAGGATGAAAGAACCAGGCAAATGTAATTTAGAGTTTATTTCATTTAGAACTTGCATTGTAAACATTCCCAGCATACGATTTTTTTTAAATGATTGAAAGCGTCGACGACGCCACACTCAACTAGTAGATTCATATTAGAAGACAATTTTATAACTGAAACTATCTTACAAAATGGGATTATCTCAGTACCATCGTTCATTCTACATATAAAAGTATCCCTACGGGGTGACAACGCTGACGACAAAGTTTTTCCTTCCGCACTCATATAACTCATACTGAAACTGCGGGATCCGGCCGATACAATCTCTAGCGAACTACGTCATTCATCGCTGGAGCGCCATGGGCCAATCATTGGTGACAGATGTGTCAACACAGCTCCTTGTGGCATTCACCAAGGTGACAGCGCTGGGGCACGTGGTTCGCTCGATCACCGCTAGTTTGCAGTACTAAAAACATAAGTTTTCGGAGGCATTTCTTAGAATCTTCTGCATGGATCCGAAAGTAAATAATCAATTCCTTACCAGGAATCACCACGCGTCGAATGACACTTCGATTTAATGACATTCCATAATAGAGATACTACAGCAACATCGATTTGAATCATTTAGAAATCAAAGACCACAAAAAATTACATTGTCGTCATTCGGTTATAGCCCGTATATGTTTGGACACCAGCCGTCATTCGTTTTCTTTCCCTGGTCGCTGGAATGACATGGCGGTTTCGTCGCCCGACCTGACGCCCCTGGATCTCTTCTTCTGGACTGGCTGAGTTAGCTCATGGCAACAACAGACTGATGCAGTGCAGCGACTCTGACTGGACCCAAGGGCTCGAGTCCCGATTGTGGCGAATTTTGGACTCTAGCTAGATAGCTAGGTTGGTTTCAGATGCTGCGCTCTCTTTAATTCTAGCGGCCGGCTTATCTGATCAGTAGTTTACGGTTGGGTCTACGGTTAATATAAGGCGAATGTTGGACCACGCGCATCTTTCCTTCCTCACAAACATTACACTACCGAAAATGCCTGGAGTTTAGACCTTGTCCCGGCTGGAGCGGTGCTCCGATGGCGGAGATACGTGGATGGGAAAGCCCCGCAAGTCCATGTGTATGTCGGCGCCGGGTTTCACGATCCAACAGGGGAGGAACAGTGTGTCCTCCCGCGATATAACGCGCACTCCACTTAGAGGTCTGACATGGCGCGGTAGTTGACGCGTCCGGAAACACATTAATCAATCTTTCGGGGCTAAAACCATCAAGGATCATATCACGTGCGACCAGTGTACGAGAAGTAATACGATGTGTACATGTGTGTATCTATAAGTGCGATGTATTTTGAGCATGTGTTCCTGCAACTGTATGCAACTTTAACGCAGCATATATACTTGCGTCACCAGTGAAAATGCTCGTATTATTTCTTGGTTTATTTTTATATTTTTAATTTTTTTGTTATTTCATTGCCTTTGTACTTCTCCGTACTCTGCAACCCGTCTTTTCACCGCTCTCGCACTTTTTTCGGTCTTCCGACTATTCGTTCATGAATTACCGTCGCAGCCGTTTTTTTTTGTAGTCGTGATGACATAAGACAATAGTTCCCTGGCAGCTTGGCATAGCCTACTGAGCAATTGCTTTTAAATGTACATTATATTAAGTGGTGAATATTATCATTTCATGCAATACCCTAAAGTGAATTTGCGCGAAATTTATGAAGGTGTCCTACTTGCTTACTTTGTTACTCTGAAATCGTACGTAATGTGCAGTATTAATTGTGGGAACGCTCATGAGATGTCATTGACCGTATTAAAGGATGACATAACAGAAGTCATCTCTGTCAACTTAGATTTGAATCTAAGTTGGCAAAGATGATTTGAATTATTTAGATTTAGATTTATTTAGGCAAAACACAGTAAAAGCTGTATGTGACGTAGGGGGAGAAGAATTTTAATTGTAAAGTTTTCTCTTTGTGCGAGTGAAATGATAAAAGCTGTTTGTACGAGTATAACAAGGACGAAAAATACACTTCTTGATTAATATTTTTAGCAAATTAATGCATTTACTATATCTGGTACGTCTATAGACTGTTTAAAGTACACGAGGTAGTGCAGTAGGTTTGGTAAGAAATTAAACATTTGTAATTTTATTAAATTACAGCTTTTATTGAAATGGACATTGGTCAGAGAGCTTATATATTTTAAGAAACAAGTAGATTAATTGTTAAATAAAATCCAATATAAGCTCTACATAAATATTAGATTTTTTATCAACTTTAAGTGTTTGCAGGAAAAGGACCGTATTAAACATAGTAAGCGTATTTGGAAAATCCACTTTTTATTTATAGGGCTCCCCAATCGGGTATTTCGTAACGACAAAATGTGGATATTGATATTTTGCATGTACTTCTATTAATATGTGAAAAGTATTTTCTTTTAAATCCAAATTATTTTCGATGTTTTCATTACAAAACAATTTCAGTAATTTTCTACTTTTAATCTAAATGTATAATTTGTTTTATAATCTACCAAAATTGCTTATTTTCATGTTGGACAATATCATATACAATTTGCACCCACATTCACGACCTTTACTCAAATATCAAAAATCTTTTCAAGTTATTTGTACGAATTGAGATAAATTATCACAATAACGGGATTTTTCAGAGGAATTATTTTTCTTATTTCGAACTTATAACAACAAACTTTAAACTTCGGGTTCATTTTTTGGTTATTGGATCGAGCAAATGGTAATGAAAAGAGGGCTGAAGGAGATGTTCAAATCCCAGTTATTAAAAAATGGCAGTTACGTACATTTTCAAGAAAAAGTCATTTCGAAAACGTCTCAAAAATAACATTTCGAATAAAACATACACAACACATACCTTAACGTTAAGAATGTAGGAACATTAAAGAAAATTGCTAACTCGTTAGCCAAAATCGTCCGATGTTATTACCATAATACTATAATTATTAATCTAATGTGATCATAAAATCTGTTCCAGAGAGTGTGTTCCACAATAGTTTAAGTAGCTCTTATTGCTTAAAAATCATTACAGCTTGGTAATCCACCACAAAATCATTAGTACCTACGCTTCTTTTTACGTTCTTTCAAAGCAGTCGCAATCAATATAAATTCAGCAATTTGAGAAAAACGAAAACTAAGCGCTTGCCAGTACAGAACCTCGTAAATTGTGAAAATATCATCCACAGAACTCAATTATACTGACCAATGAAAAGGCATACGGATAAATAAAATAAAAACCAGTATCTCAAATGTATCAATATATATATTTTGATGTAAAAGAATATTAACAAAATTATAATACAATATGCTCGCCACATATTCATATCCACATTCAGGCGTCTGGAAATAGTAAATATTTTTAAAACTTAACATTCGGATTGTCCGACGACATGCAAACACTGTACAATGGCAATGCGTCATTGCTGTGCGTAGGCAATTCCCAGCAAATAGTCCCACACCCAGACGCCATCAGCAGCACCGTTCGGCGTCCGGCGTCATCAATTTAACTCGCGACCACTAGAGCGCAGCATGCATTTGCGGGCCAAACCACTCTAACGAAACGTAATAGCAGTGAAACATATTCCTGATTCTCCTTGTGAGATACACAATAAGACTTTAGGCCACAGAAATATTGAGAATTCTTCAGGGGAAATTAGCAATACCTTGTTACAAAGTTTCTCTGAGTTTTAACTCGTAATAAACATTTTTGTTTATGCATACAATAAACAAACTTCTAAATACACAAAGAAATAAAGCATTCAACAAAAAGTTGATGGCACCATGGGTTCACATCTTTGTATAAAAACACCGACACAAACACTTTTGCATTTTGCAAGTAACATAATCAAAGAACATTCTCACAATACATTCTCTTTTATAATACACAGTATATACATATAGGATATTTATAATAATTATGTAAGTCTTGGTGATGGGATTTAGTTTTAACATGATGGCTGCCCTAAAGGGCAATTGGAAGGCATGGGTCCTGGGTCAACTGTGCCCAGTATACAAATCAAAGTGGAGGATGGGAGCAAATCAGGAATAATGAATATAAAAATATATCCATAACAACATATTCAGATATGGGAAATTAAAAGGGCTATATCACATTCGAGCATATTCCCTTCAAGTGAAACACAGAGATCGAGAGACCACAAGCAAAACAGCCTAGCCTTGTTGCCTGCCAGCATCCCACCAATTGCAGTCCAAGAGGTGACATGAAGCGAGGCAAAGAGATCAACTGTTGAGTCACAGGACATTTTCTTCTCCCTGTCAACATACAAGCACGTAGCAATAGGTCAAATTTTCATTCTAACAAAATTATAAATTAATTTTTAGTGTCCATTTACATAAAATTGAATTATAATGGACAGTAATTTAATTGCAAATCAGATATCCAGAGCAATCATTATTTAAGAATTTACAATCTCACTACTAAATGCATGTCTCAAAACTAAGAATCCCTTTCTACAAAAAAGCTGTGGTTATCACTTTGTATCTTTGTTTTCTCTACAAGATGCAATTGCATTTTGTATTGCATAAAATATTGCATAAATATTTATATAATATAAATATATAATAAAATAAAATATGCATATAGTGCATAAAATGGCACCAATGCAGGACAATGAATTTATCATGAAATTCTCTCAAAGAAAATGTCTGATCAATAGAGAACTCCTAAATCTCTAAAACATGCAGCCAAAAAGGCACTTAAAACTCTTAAAATAGGCAAAATAAAATCCATTCATTTTAATAATAAATTTACAATTACCGAGTTTTTTTTGGATAACTGAGAGTTTTACAGAATTATATTTAGCATATTTATGACTTGTTTCCTCTGATTTATTTTATTCTTAATATCGTTACAACTTTTGCTCTCTTTTGAAACTGTAAAGAAAAATAATTAATATCATTGCATAATTGTATTTTATCATTTCGAATATACAGATATTACCATATTCTCATGTTACCATATACTTAGTTTTGGACACATTTATTTGCAATCCTCATAGCTCTAATTCCTGTTTAACTTTTATAATCATAGTAGCTTACCCATGCAAGAACTCTCACATGTTAATTCCCACCCTTCCCCTACCCATTTCTCTATCCTCTCCATTAAGAAGAAAAATTGTTAATGAAATGCGTTTATTTGTTAAAAAAATGTATAAATGTAACTTCCTGCTTACAGAATATATATATAAAAAAAAATACAATGCAATTTACGTGGAAAACAAATTTCCAATAAAGGTTTATTCAATATTAATAGAGATATGTTCTTTGAACAATTCACACTTCCATAAAAACATTTGAAATTCCTTGACAGTTAGCTTTTCGCTTTCCTTGATAGTCACAAAAATATTAGAAAAGATTTTTACTCTTGAGAAAGACATGTGAAGTTTTCCGTGCGGAAATACAAGATCAAGCAAGTACAACCCTCCTCTTTGCATTGTTATTTAACTTTCCTGGATTTGTTATGAGGAATACAAGGGGGTTTGGAGGGGCAGGGCGCCAGCTTGCTGGGTTGAGAAATTTGAAAAATTATTTGTGTACTAAAAAATACTGGATTATATCCTGCGATCTTGTGTACCTCAATAAAAGCAATTCCGAGTAAAAAAATATAAAACTAATATTTTCACCTTTGAGTAATAAATACCATTTCTTACCATTAAAAACAATTCTGTACACTTAGACCTCACTTCAGTACATGAGAATATTGCTCAAATGATGTTTATGTATTGAAATCTTGGCAAACCGACACCTTAAGTTTAAAATCAATTGGTGTTTTATTTCAAATATGAGTTTACAGCTGGGCATTGATGTACAGACTTCTGGATACCACCAACATACTACCACCTCTTCTTCAATTGTGTACTTCTGCGAGAACTCTTAACATGTTAAACCCCACACTCTTCCCTATTCTTCAATTTCCATTCTAAGAGGTTGTTAACAAAACATATTTATTTGTTTAAAAATGTATGAACGTAATTTCTATTGTACTAACACAATATCAAATAAAAATTTAAAAACAATGCAATTGATGTAGAATATAAATTTTCACTACAGATGTATTCAGTATTAAGGAGAGATTTCTTGGAACAATTCACAAAACTCTCTTTTACTCTTGACAACAATTCACGACACTTACTCTTGAGAAA
The DNA here is from genome assembly GCA_017312745.1 of Gryllus bimaculatus. Classification (NCBI taxonomy): domain Eukaryota; kingdom Metazoa; phylum Arthropoda; class Insecta; order Orthoptera; family Gryllidae; genus Gryllus; species Gryllus bimaculatus. The sequence goes on along the minus strand of BOPP01000194.1, from coordinate 1,725,445 downwards.
GTATGTGACTGAACACGCTGACTTGAAATTTTCACAGAATTACTGCTGATAATGAAAATACTTGTACAGGTAAAACACAAACCAAACCTAACAAGACAGGCCTTCAGTATTCACTATACACCCACATCCCTCCACAATTAGGAACACAACATTTGTAGGCCTCAGCAAATGATAAATGAATTTTTTCACTAGAGGCATATGAAAGAACTTTCATCGATATCAAGCAACTATTAATAGTACTTCTAGTTGATGTGAATCTTGAATAAATTATTATGCAAATAAACCTTGTCAGTCTGCGCAAACCAGGTGTTCACAGAAAGCATAACTAGTATAAGATAAGAGGAATTAAAGCCTTCTAAGCATGGCATCACAAAGATGGCCACCATCACCAAGGGTTGAAATATAGGTGGGATTGGTGGCATCAATAAATGCAGAACAGGCAAACATTTAATAGAATATCCATGAATACCTTATCATGTAGATTATGGTATGAGGAACGATTATTTGAGGCCGTTGGCCTCAATATTTTACTTTTTAAGGCCATAGAACTCTTAGTTTAGGAGTTATTTAATGATGTAGCTGACCTAGTGCTGCAGGATGCATTTGACATGGATATATAGATGCATTTTTTAAACAAATCCTTCATATTTTTAAAGTCAAACTGCATAATTTGAAAACTTTATGATGGCTCAGTCTTTCTTTAGAGGCATCATTTATAAAAAACAATTCTGTGTCTGAGCAGCAAAAGGAATGTATACTACTGAATAATATAGGAGATGATAGTTAATATCCTCAGCCGTGATGACTAGATCATCCATGAAAAGTAAAACATCCAGTGTTGATCCTGAAAATATGCATGCCCATTCCACTACATTCCATTCCCTCAGTGCTTCAGCCACGAATTTGCTAAAAAGAGTAGCAGGCAGCCTTGTCTTAATCATTTAGAAATTATTATATCATCTGATACTTCTCCGTTTACTTTCACAACACTTTTACTGAATTTGTACATTTTCTTAATGGTGTTTAACGGTGAATAATAACTAATTTAAATTTACATTTTTGTTTCAGTCTGCTAATGGAAACGCTGTCATATGCTTTTTGGAGGTCAACAAACAATACATGAAAATCTCTTCCACAGAATTTCCTTTTTTCTAAAATTTGTTGGATGCAGAAAACATTATCTATACATGATTGGCCAGCTGTAAAACCACTTTGTTCCTACAGATTTCCTTCACACCATTCAAATATTTATTTCACATCACTTGTTTACAAAGCCTATGACTTAGCTTTCGTTACAGTTCTCTTCTCTTTTTTAAAATATATACAGTATCATATTAGAAAGAATTGTCACATATGGCTCAGAAGTATGGAAACTAGCTCAAAAAACAAGAAGATTATTGACAATTCAAATGGACTTTTTGAGACGAAAATGCAAAGGAATATAATAGATACTGTAGAACAAAAAGAGCTACAATGCTAGAGACATCTGCTGAGAATGCCAGAAGAGAGGTGGCCCAAACAAGTATATAAATGGATACCACCGTATAGAAGAAGACTGGGCAGACCATCAACCCCAAGGAAACAAGGAATATGGACTGCGACAGCAACAAGACATTTGACAGAGGAAGATGTAGTGGATAGAGAAGGCTGGAAAAGAGGGACTGAGAAACATCGCAAGATACAACCCACACACCCACCCATACTCGCACACTTCACTAAATAGCTTTAAAGAAGAGTCAAAACACTCAATAATGATATTAGCTACAACTCAACCTTTGGCATCAGTTGTCTTGTCAACAGAAATCCAGATCTTAATATTTTGAGTTTCATCTTGAATATTTCTTATTACTGCATTGTAACACTGAGGAAACATTTATGCAAATATTAATGAGATTGAGAGAATTTGCATTACTTTCCAATAAAAGGCCTTGGTGTTTGATTTTATAACTTCTCTCCACTTCCTTTGTTTTGAAAGATAGTGAAGAGAACAAAAATTGTTAGGTTTGACAGCTCGCTGAAAAGTAACAAACAATTTATACTACCAGCAGAGAAATATTTTTTCTATTATTATCTTTGTCGTCAATGAGATGTTGGAAGCACTTTATCAGAAAGAAAACAAATGAAGCCTACAGCAGTCCAAAAGATTCTGAATATAATCACATAAAATGGTTTTACCCAAAATAGCACACTCAAGCAGCACTGCTCAAGATCTTTTTTTACATAAGAACAAGTTGACTACAGTAGAAGCTATCTCCCACAGGCCAGTTGCCATCTTCTATCATTTCTATCACCTTCTCCGAGACACATCAGACAGAATCGTTGTTTGTCTGATTTCTTGTGGCAAGGTGTTTTTGATGTACTTTTCTTTCTTTCTTCCTTTCTTTCTTTCTTTCTTTACACTGTTTTTGGTCACTATTATTGGGCATCCACAGTACATACTCATACCACATTCATCCCTTCAATTCAATACTATCAATAACATCAACACAGATACCCATCTCTCCTTTGATGTCACTATTCCTAAATGTATCCATTCTTGTCAGTCTACCATTTCTGCAAAAACTCTATTGCAACACCCTTGACTTTGTCTTTTTTGTCATCTCCAACTCTCTGCTTCTATTACAGATTTCTAAATTTTAATTTTATTCTTTCTTGTTCCCTTCTTACTCCACACTAAGTTATTAAGTTTTCTTGTGGATGCTCTGCTTGTCCCATTCCTCATACTGTTTCATCCTGGCAGCCACCTTTGTCGTATATTATCACCCCTAAATACTGCAATAATTTACTATTGTTTATTTTCTATCCCCCCCGTTCATACCTGTCCCTACACCTCCAACTATGATACACTTAATCTTACAGGTATTAATTGTTAGTCTCCATTTGTCATATTCTTCACTGAGCTTTCCGAGTGTAGTCCATGTCTGTGTTGTCTTTTGTCAAAATCACCACGTCGTCAACAAAATTGAAAGTAAACAGTTCATTGTTTCAGACAATCTATTTTCCATCCCTGATTCAGGCCCTTTCTAATTTGGAATTCCCTTAATACTTCATTTTCATCTTTCAACCAATTTACTCACACCGCAATACAGATTTTGCACTGTCCTAGTGTCAGTTCTTCGTACTTCTTCTTCCCTCATTACTTTCCAGAATTAGTGCAGTGGTTCACTGTAATATGCCTTTTTTTATGCTATTACAGCTACATGTATCTCCATTCCATGAGCTAGTCATTTATCAAGGACCTGTCAAAGGGTGAATAGAGTGCTCAAGATCAACAAATGAAATCTTTTTGTATAACATTACAATCTATAATGCAATATTATAGTATAGTACATACCAAAGCACAATACAATAGTTCTTTTCATACAAAGAAAATTAAAAAAAGCTGCTCCATAATGCAACACATGAATTGCCAAATATTTAATGGCAGGTGACCTTTTCCTCAGAGCCTTGCTGTTAAATGACATGGTGTGTGTGACACATTGGGTGCGAGAATTCAGTCAGTATGCTCATTATGCGATTAGGCAGAAATAACACAATCTAATATGTGCTTTTTTTCAGTCAAAATTGAAAGGTCTTATTGCTTTTGGATTTTTCTTGAATTCTTGCATACCTAACCTTTTCTGTTAATTTACACATATATTCAAAATTAGTAATATAGATTGGGTCAAAAAGCTTTTTAATATGGAGGCGATGTGCACCGTTCTCAGCCTGCCCCAAAGATAGCACTCCAATCAGCAAACATATATTTTTTCTGCCTGGGTACACTTGTCATTTGTTCATATGACAAATTTCAACTTTTTCTCTCAAAGTTTGTTTACAGGAATTTTTGCAGTATACATGTTAGTGGTTATTTGTGAAAATTGATAAACCTTAATACTGTGCAGTCATCAAATTCTTAATTTTGGATGGATTTACCCCTAAGAAAATTCTTTCGAAGTTGACAAAAGTTTACAGGACCTCTTTCATGTCATAGAAAGTGGACAGCTGGTTGGTGGTCACACATCTCTCAAAGATGATCAATGCGAAGGAAGGTCAAAAACTGGAACTGCACCCAAAGAATAAAAAAAAAAAAGCATGATATTGTGTTGGACGACAGGCGAGTGAAAGTGGATAAGATAGCCGAGTGTGTGGGAATATCAGAAGAAAGAGTGCGAAACATCTTGCACAAGAATTAAGGATGTGAAAGTTCTGCGCAAGATGAGAGATGCATTTGCTGAATGCTTATCAAAAGCAAAAAAGAAAACGAATTTTGCAGCAATTTTTGGACCGATTCAAAAGGGATCCCATAGATTTTGTGCAGCGATTTGTCTCAATAGATGAGACATGGTCCACCACAACATGCCAGAAATTAAACAGCAGTCCAAGGTGAAAGCCGATGGTGCAGTGCCAAAGAAAGCAAAGACAATCGTATCTGTCAGAAAGGTCATGGCTAGTGTGTTTGGTAAGTGAAAGGGATCCTGTTAATTGAATATCTTGCAAAAGGGAGAATAATTATAGGCAAATATTGTTCCAAACTTCTTGACCAGCTTGATGCCAAAATTCACGAGAAGAAACCTGGCTTGAAGAAGAAAGAAGAGGAAGTAGAAGGAAGAAGAAAGAAGAGGAAGTAGAAGGATGAAGCAGAAGGAAAAGGAAGAAGAAGAAGAAGAAGAAGCAGCAGCAGAAGAAGAAAATCAACAGGACAACGCACTTATGCATAAAAGTACAATTTGCTCGGCCATCGTCCATATTCTTCTGATTTGGCACCATCTTACTTCCATCTGTTTCCAAACTTGAAGTTTTTTTCTGAGAAGCACTTGCATCCAATGAAGAAGTTGAGAGAGCCTAAATTAATATTTTCACAACTTTCCTGACTCTCACCTCTGGGAAGGAATACTATACGAGGGTTGCCTTTTATATTTCAGGATTAGAGAACAAAAACAAATATTAATCATCAAAAACCACTTTATTGTTTTTCAAAATATTCCCCATGAAGATCTATACACCTTTGCATGCGTTTGAGCTAATTGTCGAAGCACTTTTGCCACTCTGATTGAGGTATCTCCAAAACATGCATTCTGAATGCAGCAACCGCTTCTTCAGGAGTCGAAAAACGTTGACCTCTCAGTTTGTTTTTTACGTACGGAAATAAAAAGAAGTCATTCGGTACCAAGTCAGGACTATACGGTGGATGACCCATCAAATCGATGTTTTGGGTGCTCAAAAATGCAGTTACTTGAGCCGATGTGTGAGAGCTCAGATTGTCGTGGTGAAGAGTGATCTGTCTTCGGCGGTTGGTTTTCCTGATTTCTTGGCAGACAGGTGGCAAACAAATCGTTGTGTACCGCCCAGAATTGACTGTTCTGCGTTGTTCTAGTGGTACGGTTGCGACATGCCCAGTTTTTTTCGAAAAAACAGGCGACCATCTGTTTGGAAGTGGTTTTTGCGCGAAAAACTTTTGTTGGATTTTGCTCAACTTGAAACACCTATACAGTCCATGGTTGTTTACTTTCCGGCTCATACGTGTAAATCCACGATTCATCACCTGTCACGATGTCATAGACGTGTTTCCAAGCACCGCGATCGTAGTTTTTGAGCATTTCTTTCGACCAATCGACACGAGCCTTTTTTTGACCGATTGACAAATTGTGTGGGATCCACCTCGAACAATTTTTTTGACAGTCAAATGTTCATGCAATATTGAATGTATGCTGGTCCCACTAATGCCTAAGGTTGTCTCAATCTCACGATAGGTCACATGATCTTGCAATATCAGTTCACGCACATCATCAATGGTTTTCGGAACAACAACTGATTTTGGACGACCTTCGCGATATTCGTCATTGGAATGAACTACGACCACGATTGAATTCACCATACCATCGATAAACACTGGTCCTTGATAGAGCTTCATCGCCAAAAATTGAATTAAGTTCATCCATGCACTGTTACTGAGTTTATCCACGTCGAAAGTTGTAAAAAATAATCGCACGAAAATGTTCACGAATTAATTCCATTTTTGGGCCAAGATGAATCTTTTGAGTTACTGTAAACAACACAAATAGCGCTCGTATGTCAATACGTTCTGAGTAAGTATAACCTCAAAGCATCCAACTTTACGATAGAGCTGTCAGTTGCCAGATTGTAACACCAGGGTTGACAAATCCCGAAACATAAAAGGCAACCTTCGTAGTAGAGTGGACCAAGTGTGTTGAAATCAAGGGAGATTATATGAAAAAATGAAATAATTTTTTAACTGAAAGTCGCAGTCTTTCATTGCCAATAAATGCGAAATGTCATGAATAAGGTAAAGAACTTTTCACCTGTATTCATGACATTTAGTGGAAGAGAGATTTTTTTGTTTACGAAGACTGTTTATGAAATGAATACCTCTTATTCATGATCGGCCAGCGAGGAGTGCAGCCTTAGAAAGCACCACTTGGATGTCCATGGACGGAAAATTCTGAAACATGATAACAGCATATTCCAACAATGAACCACTCAAGACACCTTATCAATAAATACATCATTTAATATTTAATTTGAAAATAAACTTCATTCAATTATAACTCAACAGATCCTTCAAACTATATTACGTATCAGTCCCTAACACAAATGACAGATGGACAGTAATTAACCTGTACTACAACAATTCACTATATTTTAATCTGTAAATAAATGGTTATGTAATAACATGCAGAATTGCAAAATAATGAGTGAGTATATAGCATTTCCAGGATTCTCAACTTGTTATTAGTCCCATGAGTGAAGTGCATATTATGATACAACTCTAAATTCAATAGAATAACATAATGAACAAGTGGTGCAGCAACACCACACCCTTTCTCGCAATTTTACAATGTTATTGTTATGTATGTTGGGACACACATATACACTTCATTAATATACTCTTAGTTAATACACTTCAATACTTTCAAAAAGAAATTTCAGGAAAACTACTAACTTGTACAAAACATAGCACATGACCTTTTTTAAAGAGCTAAATTTGTACAACAAACCTTGTATGAGACACAAATTCTAATCTACAATTTTGTAGTTTTGAATTATTTTTTTAGCAATTTTCAAAACACCCAACAATACTAGCAAATGGGACTAGCACCATATATTTTACTGTCCCTTATTAAATAACTGTAGAAAATTTAAAGAAAAAACGTCGAGCAGTGTTTGAGAAAAAAATTGTAATAATTTCAGGTGCAAAATATGCAAAAGTTACTCATCCCCCTACCTTAAGAAAAAGGACATGATTTTTTTTAAGTTTTCTGGCGCACTATTACAATACTTTCTCTTCTTAGGTTAGCAAGTGCGAGAAAGTAAAACTTTCACAGTCTATATTAATATACACAATAAGGCACTCATTCTTACCTGCAGGAGTTTGACATTGGTTGGAAAGTCTCCAGCTAACAACTGCTCACGAACAACTCTGAAACACAGAAAAGATCTTAAATACCTAAAATTTGCTTCAATTATCCCATTTAACTTAATAAGAACAATTATTATCTAACTTTTGTTTTATTACTCATCTTTACTTTTAGTTTATCTCTTTAATATATTAGGCTGGATAATACGATTTATGATTGAAATTTCTTGACATTTCAATGACATTCAAACATTTATATAATTTTTTTTTATTTATTTTTTTTTAAATATAGTACATCACTTACGGATTTAAATACAAACTTCGTTCAGCACACTTATTCATTGCGCGGTATTTTTTGTTTCAAATGTTAATGACTCTGTGGTGACTTCTGAAATTATTTTTCTACAAGCACAATGTAGGTCTTAAAGTATTCTGAATATGTAATAAAAGATTTGAATAATTAGAAAAAAGTTGATACACGCAAATTGATATAGCTATCAATATTAAACACACATTTGAAAGATTATAAAAAAGGTAATGATATGAGAAAGGTTTGAGGGCTATAATAGGTGCTAATAATATAGTAAGAAGTATATAATACCTAATTAGTAGGCATTCTATTTGATTATGTTTCAATTGCCCCTGCCTCCGATGTGAAGCGAGCATTCAGTTTTCAGTAAAGTCAAGTTGTAGAGGCCTTCAAACGCATACAGTGGATTTTGATTACAGCTACTGTATCGGATGATACGACCCAGCTGCCATGTGTTAAAACAGCAACGAATCCAAACCAGGCCCCGAGTGCGTTGTGGCAGCGCCAACGCAACCGAGCGGAATTGATGGTGGTCAAGGGAGGCAGCGCAGGGAGCGAATTCACGGCGAACTCCCAAAACCAGGAGGACATCGGCGGCTCGGATCAAGAATATTGCAAAGACGTCTCCGTAAGTGACACATGGGAGGCTTCAGGAAATGTAGCTCAAAAAACATTAACCCATTACTGCGGCTATCGCTCGCTAGTGAGCTTGAACTCCCCCTGTGGTGTTTGGAGTGAGATGGTCGGAAATGACGCGGCTCTCCGGAAGCTCTGAGAGTAGCAATTACGTTAACTGAGGGTAATCGATACGATTACTGGGGGATACCGTGCTACAAATAGCGCGGATTATGAACACAAAAATTGAGCTCCACGCTACCACCAAGAATCATAATAAGCGTAGGTGATATGCCTACGCTTATATACACCTGTGAGAAATTACTAGAATTTCAGACAACTACTGGTTCAAGTAGCTTCTGAATTTGGTTTCTGAGACAATGCTGATGTCCAGCATCTCGAGAAAACACACGAGGGTTTGGGTTTACCTCAGGAAGGAAACGATGAGTTTCCTTCGAGCGGGCTGCGACTGCGAAAAGCTGATTGGTGTAAGAATGTTGGGAGCAGTCTGAAGGGAATTTTGTGTGTTACACCTGTTCTATTTCAAAAGTTTTCAACATCACGGGAGGAAGAAAGGTCCGAGTTTAAGACAAGATCCGATTCTGAAGGGAAAGATGGGCAAACTAGAGAGCAAAATTCTTCCGCTAGCTTTTCAAGCTACGTAAGTCTAACAGTTTTTGGTTAACAGGTAAGCCTATATTTCATTTCATTCACTACACACAAATAACTAATGACATGTATTAAGAACCAGTTTGAACGCAGTACGAGAGTGTGAGATCTTTTTTTCGATTTTAGGTGTATTTTACGTCCTAATAATGTAAGATATCTGGAACCGGTTTTTACTCGAGAAGTAAACATCATTTATACAACTCCATTTAAATATTCGAATTTTTAGACTAAGGCATTTTCGTCTCATCATATTCCGTTAGCTCGCATAGAAGAATTGTAAAGAAAAATTCCTCACGCATTTCCAGGTTGCGTCATTCGCATTGCAAATAGCTTCATTATCGCACGTTTTGTTGACCTCTCCTTTTTGCCTTGCAGTGGTAGGAGTACAGCTGGGGGTGAGTTGCTATTTTGTTTAGCAATGCAGAAAAATCAAATCTGGATTCGTTTACGCAATGACAATAGTTTTTCTATAACTCCGCAACAAAATGGTCTAGTTTTCTACAAAAATGGTTAATCTCATTTTTTAACACTTTTATTCTTCTTATTATTATTTTAAACTTTTATTCATTATAACTATTATAGTTTAAAATGATGGAAGGGATCTGGAACTCAAAGAAAACGTGCGCAGATTCTTCTTCCCCCAACGTCACATCAGGTTTTTTAAACTGTTTTTTGGACAAAACAAATCAAAAATCGAAACCTGCACCAATCACATCTGAGTCAGCGTTACATATTGTGCAATGCATACTGTAATAGCCAAAAAAATATTTTATAGTACATACTCTTCCTTAGGAAACCGAACCTGTGAATGTCGAGACTTAACGGCGCGCTAGTTACACCGTTCACCGTTGCGGACTGCGTAACAGAAAACGTTTACCGTAATGCACATATATTTATATACTATATAGTATATATATATATATATATATATTATATATATATATATACTGAATATACATCGTTGGCAACCGCCATACCCAAAAAACCCAAACGATAAAAAGGCGCCCCAACGGCCGATAATGTCCGAACATATGTGATTTAAGGTCGGTGTAAGAAAATTCAGGTCACCAAAAAATGTAATATTAATATTAGTTTGATATCAGCATTTGAATACTATTACAATGGTTTTTCATATCTGAAGTTGTATCTTTTGTAATATGCGCGTGATTAAAAACATTTTTTTCTGCGCATTCCATTCTAGCCTGCAGAAAATACTCCCTTCCAACAGTATGAAACAGAAAAGTTGGTCGCCGATTGGACAATCGCCTTAAAACCGAATATATCACTTTCAAAACACTTTTGCAACGATCTTTCGAAGCTAATGGAGATTAATGTGCTATTGTACCGGGATGAAGAGGCTGATATGCCCACGGTCGCGCGCAAGTCACTAAGCCAAGTACGTGGACCAATTGGCGTCATTGGCAGTTAACGCATCAAGTGAAGAGTGGCGTCGAGCGTTCATCGAGCTGGGAGTGAAGCTTATGGAACTCCTCGAATACGTGAAACCAAGGAATAACGTCCAAGGAAATATTAAGCAGGTGGCGAGTTCCCTCCACTTTTGCTTCAATGCCTTTCGGACGTGGGCCGGGAGGAACGTGGAAAGAAAAAAGCAATAAGCTGGGAGTAGAAATGGGCACTGAAACATTGTCCTCTACAACGAAGAGCGCGGGGCAGAGGGCCAGTGATCGGTCCGTTAGCGTAGTGTTCTCTAAGAAGAATAACCTCAAAAAGCCCAAGGAGAAAGAAAAGACATCGGGAGTGGTGGGGCCTCCAAGGGCGGAGGAGTCGTTCACTTTTGAGAGGGCACCACCCGAGTCTGTTGATGCACCCGAGAGCCAATGGAAGACAGCTGAGGCAAGGAGGAAGACCATCCCCATCAACCATCGTACTCCGAGAGTCGGGATGCCTCGTTAGTAAGAGGCAAAGAAGGGGCGACATACGCGAAAATTTTGTGGAGGAAGGAAGCACCGTCGCTCGAAGAGCTGGGCTTTAATGTAGTTAAAATAAGAAAGAGTGGCAAGGAGACCTGCTTTTGGAGTTGGGAACCGCGGGTTTCTCCAAGGCAGCGCAGGTTTAGACTGCAGTAGCCGATCAACTGAAAGGAAAAGCGGAGGTAAAGACTTTGTCAAGAGAGATACTTTTGGATATCAAAGATCTAGATGAAGATACAGTGAATAAAGAAATTTCCGAGGGTTTTGACAGACAGCTGATTGAAGCCAAGGACAGGAATGTAATATTTAAGTCAATTCGCAACCCCTACAGTGGTCCAAAAACGGCCGTGATTGCACTACCAGCAGATCTAGCCAGCAAAGCTGTTCGAATGAACAAAATTCGGATTGGCTGGGTTATGTGTCGTGTTCGGGAGAATATAGTTCTAATCAGGTATCAGAGGTGCTGCGCATTTGGGCACTTGGAGCGAAACTGTAAAGGGCCTGATAGGTCCGAGAATTGTCATCAGTGTGGAGAGGATAGACATTTTGCTGGGACCTGCATTGAGCCCTCTAATTGTTTCCTCTGTCAAGGGAAAGAGACGCAAGCAACTGGTGGCTTTAAAAGCCCTTATAACCAAAAGGCTTTACGGAAGGTGGAGCGGAGTTGGGAGAATAATGATCCTTCAGTTCAGTTCACTGCGAGGCGGCGCAAGACCAGACAGACGATGCGCGAGCTGAAGATACAAGTCGCAAGCGTGTGCGAGCCGTATACGAATATAACCGGTCTCTAGTGGGTTTCGGACGCGAATAACCGAGCTGCGGTGTGGATTTGTGGTACTTGTCCAATCCAGCAGTTTATATCAGTGCCAGGGGATGGATTCGCCTGGATTAAAGGGTTCAATATATAATTTTATAGTGTTTATACCGCACTGAGTGCATCGCTTGAGAAGTTCAAAGCATTACTTGATCGATTAATGGATGATGCGGAAGGACAAAGGCCTCTAATTATCGATGGGGACTTACATACACGGACCTCTGAGTAGGGCAGATGGATAACGAATCAAGGATGGCTCTCCTGAACAACCATATCCATTTATTTGTCAACCTCTGCAACAGGCAAATAGCATCCCAGCAGTCACTAAGATACTTAGGAGTACAGATTAACGCGAGACTGCGCTTCGACGAGCACTTGCGTATAGTCTGGTAGAAAGCGTCTCGCATGGTCTCGGTCTTGGGCACGAATTATGCCTAACATAGGAGCTTCTAGGCGAAGTAGCTGGAGGCTACTGTCTAGCGCTGTTAACTTTATGCTGCTCTACGCAGCCCCTATTTGGGCTGATACCATTGGGTTCAGTCGTGCGTCAGCAGTGCAAAATCAGTCCGCCTTGAGGGTAGCCCGGGCGTTTCTCACGGTTTATGACGCTGGTGATAGCCGACATGCCTCCTATACACTTCATGGCACAAGAAAGGGCCAGGCTCTAAAGATGTGACTACAAATAGGAGCATCATAAAGGAAGAAAGGGGGTGACGGCCCAGTGGCAAAGGTGATGGATTCTACCATCCCCTGGAAGATGAACATTCCGTCTTGTTCCAGACGCAACAAACTGGGTCCAAAGGAAACACGGAAATATGGATCATTATTTGACGCAGATGTTAACGGGGCATACGTGCTACCGTGCATACCAACTCCGTTTCCGGTTGAACGATGACTCCTCATGCCCAACCTGTGACCCACTGGTTGAAGATGTGGGGCAGGTGTTGTATCAATGCCCACCCTTCGCTGAGAGAAGCGAAAATCTCCGCCGGCTCCTCCTGCAGGTAGTGACATTTGATACCATCGTTACTAGGATGCTGGTGTCCCAGGAGGATGGGAGTGCGGTAGCCACCTTTGCCGCAAAAGTTTTGAAGAGGCTTCGGGTAGAGAGAAGAGAATCGGAGGAATACCAGGGTTTTTTAGTGTATGTAGGCATAGGCTAACTGTGACCCTCTCACGCTGAGGCTTGTGGGCCTTGTACTGTATTTGGAAGATCTATCCCTGCCCTCGTAAAAAATACACGAAGTTTACAAACGGCAAAACGTGTTAAAGTTGTTAAAAATCAAATATCCTCAATAGTGTAAAGTTGTACACATTCTGCATTCGTTTTACATTACTTCTCAACGTCGCTGCCAGAGTGCAGCATCGACTGGACTAGAGGAAGACGCAACGATAACAAGGTACTACAATCTCCAGTACACGTCAGTTTGCTTCCAACAAGCTTCGTTGAAACATGAGTCAAGAGCAGACATTGGTCGCTGTATAGTTACTCGGGCATTATTGCTACACGGGCAGAGTATTTTTCAAGTAGTCAAATGATGTTAGCCGTCATTCAAAATCAGTGTATTCTTGACTATCTTCATCGGAAACACAATGAGTAATGTTTAAATGCTATGAATGCCGGCACGTGCGCGCATTAAACGTCTTGAGGCAATATCTGCTGATAGGTTCGACGCGGAGATGTAATAAAACACATGTATAGCGCAATAATACGTTACTACCGCGTTTATTATAACGTGCAGGGTGACGGTAGGGCTGCTCACATGATCATGGCGCAGCAGATGTGGATGAGGAAGGCGAAGCGGCGCTCGTCGGCGAAGAGCGAGTCCCAGATGCGCAGCACGTCGGGCAGCGGGAACTCCTGCGACAGCAGCAGCGTCAGCCAGCGGAAGCTGTAGTACTGCGGGCACAGCTCCTGGCCCTGCAGGTGCTGCCAGACCCGCGCGTCGCTGGCGCGCAGCTGCTCCAGCAGGCGCGCCATCATGCCACTGATGCCGCACTCCGCCTCGTCCAGCGACTTGATGAAGAAGTCGCGGATCTCGCCCATGAGGTTCGTGAAGCAGAAGAAGCAGTCGGCCTCCGCGTGCTCTGGAAACGAGGAAGCGCCTTCCAGCTCGAGCGTCTCTGGCGGGTGGCCCGCTTGCCTCCGTCTNCCCCCCCCCCCCCCAAGGACCCCTAGCGCAATCGCCAAGAAACACAGAAGGCGAGTTTCCTCGAGCAAAAACCTCAAGTTTGTGTAATAATAAAAACATACTTTTCAACTACCTACTTTTTATGACACAATACTTCTTGCGAACACACAAGGCGTCTTACACTCAATCACTTTTCGTGGCGAGACTCAGGCCATGAGGCCGTCTGACCACGCATATTTCGCTACGCTCCTTTCACCAACTAGCAGAGAAAGGAGGTATTTCTTGGGCGAGAAACAGGCGGGTTCAATTTAGCTCAGAGGCGTCATTTAGGCTTGAGGATCTTTTATATGCAAGTAAATCTACAAACATGGGACAGCCGGCTTTACTTCCCCTCCCTACGCAGGATTTTTTTGTCCTTAAAAATCCACGGCTTCGATCGGGTTAGAACCCGCCAACTTGGGTACAACAGTCCGGTACGCTAACCGTTACACCAACGCCGCCGCAAATGTAGTGCGTAATGATCCATTACGATGAAACGGCGTAATGATTCCTTCGATATTTTAACGTGGCGCAAGAGGTAAATCACAGTGTCATCTAATCGGGAGCTTGTACATCATCACGGTGACGTTTAAGCTTCTGTTTGGATGCACCGTCAACAGCTGATTTACGTCATAAGCTACGTTAAAAAAACAAGTACCGTCATTTAGATAGCTCACCCCTGGTGATTGGTTATTGTGATATTTTACCGGGTACTCCTAGTATAAGGTTGCGTAGGCTTCCGCGGGCGGAGTTTATGTTGTCTAGGCTATCTGGGACGAGCCGCGTCAATGTCATGGTGGCTAACGTTTCGGCCAGCGTATTGTGGCCTTGTTTAGAGAGTACTGCTGCCAGATGGCTAGCGCACTGGCCTTATATGGAGGAGAAGGGAAGGGCGGGATTGGTCAAGTACCCGACCAATAGGAAGCGGGCAGGTGGTGCGGGATTGGTGGATAAAGAACGGAGCCGAACTTGGGAGAGAAGCAAATTGGGATCACGGGAAAGCTGTCAATAGAGGGAGAAATTCTGAAATGGATGTGCCAAGAGGTTCAGTCGCCTTTCTGCAAAGATGCCGCGATTCTCACGTTGTTCCTAAATTTCTCCTTTTCCCACACCACATCAAGACTCCGGCCGCCCTACGCATTCTCCTACGCACGAGCGAACAACTTCTGCATGAACGTATACACAATACGAGATATGTCTGCCAACTAATTGTTGGTTAGTAGAGGTTGGGAAGCACGTCCCATTCCAAAAGTTAACGAAGAGTACTTACCCCGCCATTCCACATCAGGATTACATGCAAATGCATAATAGATTGGTCCAATAATCTCGTTCATACCCTGGACATAGCCTTGTCCTGGGTTCAGCTTCGCATAGAGAAATAGAATGCGCTCCACTACCTCCCAGTGTGCTTCCTCGCCCTCTGGCATTGGGGCGTAGTCCTCAGGTGCTTTCTTAATCGATAGCGCAATCTAAATAAGGAAGAATTAATGGATATTAACAAAGAAGAATGAATATGTATGTATATATGAGAGAGAGAGGAGAGAGAGAGAGAGAGGAGAGAGAGAGAAGAGAGAGAGAGAAGAGAGAGAGGAGAGAGGAGAGAGAGAGGAGAGAGATAGGAGAGAGAGAGGAGAGAGAGATGTAGATATAAAATAATAGTTTGTAAGTCTGTCAATTCTTCGGTCTTTCGATGGTGTGATCTTGGGTTCACTTTAATACACGCTTTTTGTATTAACGAAGCTTGAATGAACATTAGTAATGTGAATTGATATCAGTTATGAGAATACGGCAGTCTTTTCTCCCTGTATACTGATGAGTACTCTTAGTTTATAGTTCATGGGTTGGTTAAGTATGTGTACTCGCGTGCGCAGATTATATGTTATGATATTTTAATTTATGATAGTTTACGTATGTGGGTAACGAAGAGACCCACAGGTAGGGGTTGTCATCATGAGTGTTATAGGTGGGATAACGTAGTTGTTGTTGGCCGAACAGTTATATAAGTGTGGGACTTTAGCTGCTGAGGAGAGGGTGACTGAGCTGGGCCAAGGACCGTTGGTCTCCGCATGATCATATTACGGGGAGACGGATAGGGGCGATGATTGACAGAAGGATAATATTGGTTATAAAGAGTGTAACGGGCAGGCTGTGTGCATGGGACTGAGAGTAGAAAGTTATGATATTTTTGACATTAGACGTTAAAATATGGAGAATATGAATCTAAAATGGTTTATATACGTGTGAAAAGCTATCGTAATAGAGAGAGGGAGAAATCTGCAATGGCTTGAGCAAGGAGGCTCAGTCAACTCGCTTTTCTGCAAGATGCCTCGCATGTCTGGACGTTCCTAAATTTTCTTTCCCAATCGAACAAGAGTTCCGACTGAATTATTTGGTGAGCTGCCCAGCCACTTATTTTAGCATTGACATTACTCAATGCATTCAACGTATGAAAAAGTAAAGGCAAAATGTTAATAACAAAAACTCTAGTCCCTCATGTATTTATGGGGGTTTAATACGTAATGAACACAGCAGTAGTGATTATGTCTGCCAATGGTGTCTAAATTTAGTGTTAGGTGTAGTAGGATGGTGTTTGGGTAGCGCACAGATTTGCGGATCATTTCAACCATAAAGTGTTTTTCAATATTAAGGTATATTAGGACCGAAAAGAATGAATGCAACTCATTTGACCAGGTCATGGTGAGGAGTCGTAGTGACAACTTACGACGATATATAAACAGAATAGGTGTACAGTTCAGTTCAGATAAATCAAAAGTGTTACAGGTGAAGCACAGTTGGAGTTTTGTAGCCTTGGGCTGGGCTCACGTTAGGCATTATGTATGTAGTAAGATAGATGTGAATTGAGCCTGGGAGGTACATCTTAGACGCTTAATTTCTAAAGTTGTGCTTCCTTAATTAATCTTTGTATATATAAGGTGCATTATGAAAGGTGGGCAAGGTGATTGTAGATGCATACTCAGTCGACCTGTCTTATTTATGAATAAAGATCATGCAATCTAATAAGGAATGAAATTAATGGATATTTAAAGGAAGGAATGATATGTTGTATAAGAAAT
>BOPP01000194.1:1680394-1708479 GCA_017312745.1 Gryllus bimaculatus | reverse complement strand
GAGGAGAGAGAGAGGAGAGAGAGAGGAGAGAGAGAGGAGAGAGAGGAGAGAGAGGAGAATGCAGAATCATGGAGCAAGTAATATGCTTATGCATATGTGTATTGTTAGAAATACTTTAATTTTCAAGAAATTTAATCTTTGATTTTTTTTAAATGGAACAATATATTTTTTTCACTGGCAATAGGTAGATCATAAAACTAGAAATGCAATGATGTTACATTTGTTAATGTTTGGATAGTATTTTGAGTATAAAATTACACTTTCTGACAAGTAGTATTAAATTAAACATGCAATATTTCCTTTTACAGTCCATGCAACTGTCACTTTAGGGGAAAGTGGCCTTTGTGGCCTCACCCCTCTCCCAGCAACAGTTTCTTGCAATGGAAATGTAGTTCATAAAACTCAATCTAAAAAATATAATTAACTATCCATCCATTCATTATGTTTCAAAGTAGAACTTCAACAAGAAAAAATGTTGATACATTTGCATAAATATAAATTAAAAGCAAATGATATAATAATACTTAAATGATCATCAATGAAGAAAAAATTCATACAACCAATTAAAACAAACTCAGTTCACACTCACCCAGCACTTAAACAAATACAATTAATAATCATTGTATATGAACAAGTTTGTTGTCTAATAAAAAATAAATGTGATGTGAACATGCAATAATTATTATAGTAAATAAAATGACTCACCTGCTGCTAGGATGCAATGAAACAAAAGTGGAATAATAAATATCAAGAAAAAATTATTTAAGTTAATAAATGCAAGATAATTTATAAAATAATCTTGGATTATTTTTAAAAATTGAATCCAATTTCCATTCTTCAAAGATATAGCACAGCAATAATCAACTAGTAATTGACAAAATACAACTTCTTAGGAAGACACATATCAATTACAGTGAAACTCCGTTTGTACGTTTTGCACGTTCATACGTTGTTTTTTGAAAGTCCCGAATAAATTTCTATACTTCCTACGGTAAATTATATCAGACACGCACTTCACGTTTATATTCTTCACGCTTATACGTTCATAATCAGTCCTTTTAACACTTTATTACGTCCAAGTGATGGCACTTGTGACCAACAAGTGAGAACGTTTACGTTATCGTAGAGGAGCCCAAGGAATAATTGTATTGAATTCAGTATACGTAATTTCGCCGCTACGGATTTTAATTGATTTCAATCCTCCATTTTGAAATTTTGGACAAAACTACAGGATGAAAAAACAGGGGCGCCAGTGCCGACCGGTGCGGCTTTGCATAATGTTCTCTAACATTGCACTATAAAATTTGGCGCATTTAAAAGAAATATTGATACTTTGGGGAATCAAAGATTTATGACATTTAACCCTATGTTACCTGAGCATTAGATTGACACGCGTCACCTAACGCTAATGACGTCCGCAGCGTTGACGCGCATCGATGTCTCCGCACACGTGTCATATTACGCGCGTCGTAGATTAACACGGCATCTTATGCGAAACGGCACACGAAAGCTCAAGGGACGTGCGCTATCTTGACTTACGTTGTAGCTTATGAGTCTTGCTTGAGCTGTGGGCACAACGCAAGTTGCCAAGTGCACCCGTATACCATTTCATATAAGATTCGGCGTTAATCAACGACGCGCGTTAAGTGACTCGTGTGCGATAATGACGACGCAGCTGGTTCTATCATACTAGTGCTAGACATAAAGGCAGGGACGGTTCCAGCCGATCATTCAGGGGGTAAAGTTGAAATTTCTTTATGAAATGGAATGGTGTCATGTATAAGAGGTAAAATGGTCTTCTTTCACTCATTTAATTCTTCATTAAACTACAATTCAATTCAGTAGATAAAAGAATAAATAAAATGTTCTTATCTCAGTACAACTGAAATTAACCAAGTGAATACTAAATAATGAAAAACAGATCAAAATGTGTACAAACCTTGGTTATTCCCAAACCCTTCCTTTCAACATTGGCTGATTTGAGCACAGTATGCTGTACACGGCGGTGAAGTCTCTTTAATCCTTTACTGTGCACAACTTCAGCACAAGGAAAGTCTGTAGCTTGTTGGAAGAAGGATATGTCTGGACATAATCTCCTACAAAATTCACAGATAAAATAAAACACATGAGCAAGAAGTAAAAAAGAAAGTGAATTAATTAATACTGTGATACGTAACATAGAGATCAAAAATGAAGTTTGGAAGTTTCCAAATTCCGATATGTGTACACAATACAAATACTAAAATTAACATTAAAACATGAAATTTATGAAGTGCAACAAACAAAAATGAACCTAACCCGACAAATAACAAAACAGAATACAATACATCACAACTGACCAACCAACCTTACATCCTTATCAATTTGCAGCAACACTTCATTATCTTTAAAATACGTCTGCCACTGGCTATCAGGGTTGGAATTGAGAGGATGGTCTGCAAATGTGACATCAATTCTATTGCCATCTTCCTCTGCATCCTGTGATTCTCCAGGCATTACAATCATTTCCTCTGGGGAAGGATCATTCAAACTGTCAACTCTAGTCAAAGCATCCAAAGCAAGGATTTTTCCCTCAATCAAAACCCCCTTAAGGGTTACAATAACCTTAATGTTCTTGCAGGTTAGTCATGGGAATTCATTTTGCCATATTATGTACATTTGTATGAATGTTTCAAAGTGTCAAGGAGTGGTTTATTTTTATAATTTCACAATGAACTCCACAAAAATTAAATTAAAATTTTCACTCAAAATTAGGTATTTGAAATATTTTCAATTTTTATAAATGATGAATCTGCATTCTTATATTTTGGGAGAAATAACTTTAGGATTGACAGTTAATTATAGTCACAATATCTTTGGATAACTGATATTTTTATCAGTAGTAACATAAAATAGGCTAAAACCATTATATAATTTATCTGAGAATTACTGCAACTAGTTACATATAATAACATCGACTAAAGGGAGAGATATGGCTAAAACTAAAAATCGACTTTGAAATTAACCTTATTTACACACTATCTGATTTTTTTTTTTTAATTCAAAACTTTCAGATGTTATCAATGAAAAGACAATACAAGGTTCGATAAAATTAACTGTGTTATTCTTAAAAGCAGGGGAATGATCATTCCGAAAATCGTTTACTTCATTGTGAACAAAAACCAACATCCTTGTAAAATAAGGAAGTTTACATCAGAAGAGTTGAAAATTTTCCAATTAAAAATTGCAGCCAGTCAGAACTATTTATTTATGTTTATTTTAAAGATAAAAACCATCTAAGTGCATTCCAGACAGGGAGAAAAACCCTTAATATAGCATCCAGAAGCATGACAATCAGTATTATTATATCCTATGAAATATTAAGAAAGACGATGCTGAGTGAACAAACTTCTTTTAGTTTTCTTTTTTTTTTTTTAATTCTATTAATCACAATTTGTCACAAACAAAAATTTTGTCACAAAAAAATTGATTTCCAAAAAAGTTGTTCTCCGTAAGAATGCACTTTCCATAAATTTACCCTCTATATCTAGAAAACATTATTACAAAAATACATTCTTACTAATAAATTGTTTATACAAGTCCCGTTTGCGGGTCAGTGTTTCACTCCAGGTGCGACGTGTTGGAGGAAGATAGTTAAGAAGTATTTTCCAGCATAGTGGGCGCCAGCCCATTTCATCAGGAATTCCTGTTCAAAAAATATAAAGAGCAATGAAAATGTTTCCATGTTTCTTCCCTCTATTACTGAACATCCCCGTGCTCCATTACACAATCATTATGTCTGCGCAACAAAATGCCTTATTCTTGCATAATAGGATATTTATTAATTAGAAAGGAGACAATCCTACACAAAATATTAAGTTGTACACATATCATGCCAAGAGAGGAATTTGTTCAAGGTCAAATAATTAATATTAATTTTAATAATGGGTTTATTCATGTAATAATGAAAAGTTATTAACTTTCTTTAATTTTGAAGATAATTTCAAATTTTAATAAGACTTCATTAATAATAGGAATGACTTAGGGCACTGGGTTAAACAAAAAATGTCACAAACAATACTAATCACAGTTAAGTCATTATTTTGAAACATAACGCCCACAAGTCTAATTTACAGATATTTAAGATCATTTTGAAAATTCTTCTGAGACATTATTAATTTCACCCTTGAAAAAATACATTAACAGCAATTCTATTTACATCTAACATTATTCATTCCTCTGTTATTTACCAAAGCTTTTTCTGTTCTAAAACAAAAGCATTCACAAAACACCTTTTACATGTTTTTCAAAATATGTGATACGTTTTCCTTGGTATTGTTCTCAGAATCTTCTACAATATAATATCGTTCACCGTGAAATCATATAAGTGCACCTTTAGATATTAATCAGAAAAATTACTCCATATTTTCTTTTTAAGCAATTGGTATAGGTCATAAGAATAATGAGTTTTGTCACACTATGTACAAATTTATACATGAAATAAACAAAAAAATGGAGAAACTTTATATTCAATTTTTAACCTCGAAGATGTACGCTGGACTATCTGATGACCCTTTGACAGGTAAATACGTACGATTTAATTTTTCAAACATATGACAAGGTAAGGGGGTGGAGCCCCAAGCAGATGCACATCACTAACCATTGAAACACAACTTTTTCAGCTCTTTCAAATTTATTTCTTCATTAGAAAGCAAGTCACTAAACTCCTGCAATCTATAACAATAAAATGAATATCAATAAGCGTGAATACAAATGGCACATTTTGAAAATAGCTTTGGCATTCACAAACCTAGCCTTATACGCCGCCATTTCCACCACTTTTCTTCACGTGACAGCTGACATGCGCACTGCGCAGAAGAGTGAAGAAGTGGAGAAGCAAAAACATCTGGGTGAAGTGCCAGACAGAGCGTCGTAACGTAGTTGTAATTTCGTCCAAAATCTTTTGGAGTTGTAATATCGCACACTTTGACGTCAGTAGTTTTCATTGTTTATGTAATAATGCCGTGGAAATTCATATAACTGCTTCTGCCAGAAGATCTAACTTGTGTCGTTACTACAGGATTAAAGACCTAATATTGGTATGTTTTGGTGCCACACATCCTTTTATTGTTAAACCTTCTGCGTTAGGCGTATGACATTAGAATTTGAATACCATAACACTTCGTTAGACTTGATGGTTAATAATTTCTCTTCACTTAAAACTTGTACCTATGTCTGAGTACTAATTGTAATTTGCTGCTGTTGACAGTTCTTTCTGATTAAGTCTAAAACTTCATTATTTTGCTTCCAGCCTCATCTCCGACTTTCACACTCGTAATACAATGTGTTTGACACATGATCCATGTATTGTGATGATAAATAAAATAATATTAATGATGTATGTGAATTGTAATATAAAACTTTATGACAATGACAATAATATTTTATTCAATATTTCGTGTCTTATTTCAGAATAGGAGGAAAACGACTCTGACAACTTGAACAATGTTGCCCTTTACCTCAGTGAGTAGGGAGAGTGCACCAGATACTTTGTTAGATCTGTGCTTCAAATATGTGGTTTGTCATTTAGATATTATTTGTACTACTGACCCGTTTACAAAAGATTACAGACTCAAAGATGGTCTAGCTCTACCTAGTGAAATTTGTGAAAAAATGCTTCAGATCTATCAAGCTGGTGGTCATGATGTAGATGACAGAATTGTGGGCATATTTGAAAATCTTAGCATGACAAGACTGAGAAGAGTTCAGCTACGAAATTCTAGTGTCACAGATGATGGACTGTGCATTCTCTTAAGTCACAAGTTAATTGAAATAGACCTTACTAATTGTGCAAATGTAACAGATGGCTCTCTTGTACATCTCAACGAACATGGTGAAAACCTGTTATCTTTAAGTATTGGCGCAGGTGTTCAACTACTCCCCAGTACACTCCTACCGGAAGATCATGTGCAAGAAGGAGAAATTGTTACTGCATACCACAAACGAGGATACATCTTGAGAACACCCAATTTGCGCAGACTTACAATTAAGAACCTTTCTGTCCACCGTGAGAGAATGTACTTTCCCTTGCTTCTTCAACCTCTTGCAAATCTCACATACCTAGACTTGTCCTCTTGCTCTGATTTGGGTGATTTGTCATACCTTTGTGAATTAAAGAATCTCCTTTCCCTCATTCTTTTCAATGTGCAACGTCTTCAAGAATGTATCGATTCTTTGTGTACCCTTACAAGCTTGAGGTATGTATCAGTATTCATTTATAACATGTTGTAGATGAATATTTTAGATTATAAACAGCAAAATCTGTTTTAGACATCTCGATATTTCCCAGTCAAGTGAAAAACATGGAACATTTAGAAATGAGAATTTGACATTGGCAAGACTAGTTGAAAATCTTCCCAATTTGACTTCTTTGGATATATCTGGTACCAATCTTGCAGGAACAGGTATATCTGTTCAAAATACTTCATTATTTTTTAGAAAGCTATGATTTTCAGACATTTTTTTTTCATTTTACTGATAATGTCTTATTTACAATTTTTTTTTACAATAGGAGTTGCAGAGCACAGCCCTAACAGCAAAGAGCACAGTGATGATTCTGTGCCTCAGACAGACATCCCAGGCCTCAGCTGTAGAGTGGGTAGGCCTTTTGAATTTTTAGGATTGTATGGTACACGCCATGAAGCATGTCGAAGACATCACATCCCTGCAAAACTGGTATGTTTTGAGAAATTTGAAAGTGGCACTGGTGCTGAATAGCTGATACATAACCATTTATTTCACTGGCTACTCTGTTGTTCAATATATATTTCATTATGAAAGTCGTAACAACTGATGATGAGCATGCATTAATGCAATTGTGAAATACTACATATTTTTAAATTAAACTATTAATCTTTATTTATTTTGATTATTTTAAAGTTATTATGTATAAATAATTAAGTTTAAAATGTGATAATCAGAATTGGTAAAATTTGTCTTGAAATAAATGCATATTTATTTTAATTTGATACATAATTTAGATAGGAAGCTAATTGATATTTCCATTGTCACCCTTAAATGCAATAAATTTCACTACCTGGTAAAAATTACTTTTTCTGTTGAAAGTTGTTTTTTATTGCAAAGCTAGTGATTGAAAATGTATGTTTATTCATTCATTTATTAACCCCAACATCTGTTTGTGTTGTTCTTTGAGTTGTGCATAAGTTTGTTATTTTTTAATTATAAAAGCATATATTGCAGTATTATAGTATAGATGCTTATAGTAATAATTTTGATGATAATTTCAATAGCAAGAAAATGAAGAACTGCAAGTGTCAGTATGGGTGATAAAAATAGTAATAATTCTTGGTACATATTTTATTTCTGCTTATTATATGAATGAAATCATTTTTATTATTTATTACTGCTCTTACAGATATTATGGCTCGTTAGTCTTGCATGTTGAGGTCTAGGGCTTGTCCCAATGTCCTCATCAGATCTTTTAATTAAAGGATTCATTCTTGTTTAGAGATGGGTTGCAGAAAAAAGACATTACTTGCCATTTTTCTTTGTGCAGGATAGTCTTTTTGGTTATTGGTTGCATCTGAGGTTCTTTACTGCTTTTTTCTTGATTTTATCTTCTGTGGTACAATCTTTTGTCCACCTAAGAGACTAAGAAATGTTTATTTTTTGTGTTTCTAGTTTTAGTTCCCTTTCTCTTCTTTCTGCTCCTAGAAAAGTGAGGATTGCGCTGACATTATAAAATTTTAATTTTCTTTCTGCTCTTGTTCCTCCTTTCTTTCGATTTTTTTCTCTTTTTTTCCTCTTTTGTTATCATATCCTTCATACAATATATCACAGCCTGAGTAAATTACATACGTTGCCTTGTTTATTTCAGATGAACTGGCTGACATTAATGTAGATAGTTTTTTATTTTCAGTATTTGAAAACAAATTGACAGTTCCTTTCAGTTACTAACTTGATATACTGATTATGATATCAATGACACAGCTGGGCAATTCTAATTTATGTCATTAATGGTCCTTTTACTAAATGTATGGTATACTTGTATAAGCATATATAGTTATCATTCTGTTCTACCTTGTTAATAGGCATAATGCTTAACTCTAAATTACAGTAATATACCTAATTTAGTAGTATTACTACACATCTTATATGTACTATTAGCAGTGCTATATGCAGTACTACTATTTGCAGTGTATTTCACATCATACACTATTGGATCTCTTGATTGATAATCAAGTTTTACACTTCATTGTGCAAAAATTCTAATAAATGAAAGACTTTCTTACAAGTAGGAGCCCCTACGTTCTGCTTTGTACATGGTTGTTAAGTATCCTATTGTTAAAACGTTCTCCATTGAACTTGGGCATGTGTTCGCTATAACACTATCTTGGAGAAATTTGCTTTACTTATCCGAGATTCAAGTAATAATTCTTACTGATATTTCACAATCGCAGGGGCAGAATACTTGTATGCAGTGAAGACACACTTAATCCTTGGTTGTGTAGTGTTCAGGGGCACTTGAGTGATTAACCAATAAATCATCATCAAAAACATCCCCACATGTCTGATTAATTCATACAACCCTTTAAACACTTTCATTATTAATAATAACATAGTGTGAAAATTTGAGCAGAATCAGTTGAGTAGTTTTTGCATCTATTTGTGACACACATGTGAACGTTCTCTTTTATATTGATATTTGCAACTGCAATTTGTCCTAATGTCTGATGCAATTGCATTAAATCTGATATCATTACAGATTTCTGGAAATGCCAATGAAGAACAGATTTTGACTGCTGCAGCAGCTTACATTGATCGTACAGATATTTTACAACAAGTTCTGAATGATCTTTATCATCTCTTTCGATACGAAATCTGCCATAATATGAACAATGCATTGAGTATTGTGCTTGAAGCAATGGATCGACATGTAAATGAAAAACACATTCAGATCTCTGGAAGGTAAATACATTCACTTTTTTAAATTTATAGTCTGTACAATCTTGAACATTTAGTTGTGGAATCCAAAGATGGCAGAAATACGCAAGGTTCTTGAAAATTATTAGTAAGAGTAATTCATGAAAACCTACAAGTTGTTTTCCGGCAGAATGTATTGCTGTAGCAAACATTGTTTTAACTTAGGGAACCTGAAAAAATGAAGTTGGGCATTTTTGTAAAGTCTTTTCTTGACTTCATTTCTAATTTCTTGGACTTTAATTACAGTGTAAACATAGGTTTACTTGACATACATTTTGTTGAGCTGTCATTTTGCTGGTTGTGGTATGCAGTAGAAGTGCTGAGAGTTCGGCAATTCTATAAAATCATATCTGTTGTCCATTTACTAAAGCAAATAAGTTTTCTAATACTTGGAACTGAACATTTCTAGTTTTCAAATGTTATTAACCACACTGTGTTAGTACTTTTATTCATCATTCAGTTGTTTATAGTAAAAAGTTGGGAGCCTGAAAGTCAGGTAAGACATACACAGATTGTAGTCCTTCACCATACTTGACATGCAGTTGGTAGTTTTTTTACAAAATAATAAATCAAATCTAATTGTAACCAAAAGTTTCAAGTATATTGTGTATTTTACATTATTGCTTTAAACAATTCTTATCTTAATGTTTTATGTTTTTTAAATGTTCATCCACAAAAAGCTATTAAATGTTAAAAAAATTTACTTAGATTATAATGAAATGTTATAAAAGTTATAACAAATGCAAAAATGTATATTTATCAAAAATCTTTTCAGATCTTTTAATTCTTAAGTGTTAAGTGTGTGTAGTTGCAAATTTGTAATATTGTATCAGAAAATTATGTAATGAGATGTTAAGTTTGTTGGCCTATGTTATCTCCTTTTATTATGATTATTGTTTGCATATTTTCAAACCCTTCAAATGCTTACGTAAATAATCTTTTTTTTTCCCCCAGTGCAACACTCTTTTACATTGTAAAAGGCAAAGAAAAATATGCATTTAGTCCTCCGCTCAAGAGACTTGTGGTTTACACCTTACTAAATGGGATGAATGCACATCGAGATGATGATACTATGATGCGCAATGGCTGCCTTACTCTGTGTCAGTTCAGGCTACCTGAAGATGTGGTATGCAATCTGTCTCTTGATATAATTTAGTAAAGGTGTATAATAAACTCTGAAATGAGTTATTGAGATCTTCAAAATCTATTGAAGTTAGAATTTATTTTTCCACTCAGTCCTGACGAATATACCAAAAATCATTTCAGTTCTTTTAAATTGCACATAATGCCTAGTCATTCAGTTGATGGCCAGACTCTGGGTATAAAATGTAGAATCTTGTAGATCAGGGGATTAAACTATCAACTCCACAGTTTCATGCCCAAAATTTGGAGAAAATAAAAACTATCCTTCATGTGAATGATTATCTTCACGTTTCGCTGATAAAATGGGGAAATGTAGAATGTGGATGAGAAAGATAAATATGAATAGTAATTGTGGTTTTGATCATTGAGCAAATACGTCAATTACAATTTTTTTTTGTTTGCTTTTCTTTTGTCCCTTCTATTTACTTTGCGGTGAAAGATGAGTTAAATACTAAGTAACCGTTAGAGTACAATTTTTTTATTGCACATCAGGGGAACAGTCGCAATAGTAGTTGGGATGGTTGATTTTCTTGCAATCTAAACAACTTTTAGAAATTGTCAAAATTTTTTAAATTTAATTTTTATTCATCTTTGAACTTATTATAAATTATACTTAGGTGAATTTAGTTTTTTTTTTTTTTTTTTGTTTTTGTCTAATTTCAAAATTAAAATTAATAATAATTGAACCATTAGATTTTTATTATTTTGTTGGAAGTAATTGAAAAATTATCATTTATAAATAAATTGAATATATAATTCTCTGAATTGGGAGATGAAATTATGTGTGAATTTATTACTTGAACATTTAGGTTTGCTAATTATTAAGAAGTTGCACAATGCTTTCTGTTTTGAGAAGCAGTTGCTCCTAATGTTCTTATCTTTGGCTCATGCCTGCGAATTCGTAGTGCAACCCATTTGTATTATTGAACTGTACTATTGTAACCTTATTGTATATCGTTTGAGTGTTTTGTTAGTGATATTGTTTAAAGGTTTTAGGTTTTGTGAAAAAATATATAAAAATAATCTAATACTAGCTTTTTCATTCAGTTGTTTGACTACGAGCGACTAGTGCAAATCCTCTTGCACATTGTATCTGAAATGGAGCAAGAAGGTTTTGTACAACGCATTGGGATTTTCCTGTTGAACACATTGGCCTGCCAGGTGGACGGTGTTCAAAAGAAACTGTTGGGGGATTTGGGAGCAGTTAGTGTAAGTACTCTTGTTAGGTTAATAGCATAATATTTATAATTTTTAATTCACAGTTCAAATATTGTATGTCCTTATTGATTGCAGAAAATGTTATCATTAATAGAAGACAGACTTAATAGGAAAGTGTGTGATGATGTACTGGAAGTAGCATGGTCTACAATGTGGAATGTTACTGATGAGACTGCAATCAATTGCCAAAGGTTTCTTGATGGGCGAGGAATGGAGTACTTTCTTAGTTGCCTTAGCGTAAGTATTTGAACTTATTTTGTAACAGTGTAACATTAAGAATTTGTTTCCCTCTATTTTACTACATCAATGTTTTTTCATTATCCATGAATCTTAAAAGTATTGGTATTGGTTGTCTGTTATAATATGCTGTCATAATTAAAAAGATAAGTAGATTTAAAAGTATGTGAAAATATGAACATCAAGCTCTTGCAAAATCATAGAGAATGTAGATGTTGATTTGTTTCACTGATCAATTGGAAGGTACCATTATTTGAATTTCTTTACTATGCTCTGTGAAGTCACGGAAGTTGGGTAATTTGAGACATCACATATTTCTGGGTGGGCGACTGTCTGGGAACACCAGTTACTAACGGCACAGAGCCTCTGGGTGATGGGAAAAGACTGACAGTGATGTTACAAGACAAATGACACATAACTTAACTGAGGTTTACTTCAATTATGGAAGTTTGGGCCCAAAAAGGGTTGAAGAGACTTGTTGAGTGAAAGGAATAGCATCCATGGAAATTTGAATTGCAGTTAGAATTAAAGTATTTGTAAGAGTAACCAATCTATTTAATTTGCAGACTTTTCCCGAAAAAGAGGAACTTCTGCGCAACATGATGGGACTGCTGGGAAATGTAGCAGAAGTGAAGAAGCTTAGGCCGCGTCTCATGACCAGCCATTTTGTTACAGTATTTGCAACATTACTTGATTCTAGCAGCGATGGAATCGAGGTAAATTCATATCTTAATCACTTCATGACCGTACTGGGCTTACTGGCCTCAGTGGCGGAGCATGAAATCGAGTCAAAAGCATTCAATGATATAATTTGGGCCAGTCAATGGCAGCTTGTGAGTAACGAATAAGCAGTGTTGGCTAAATCCACCCCTGTTTCTAAAACCATTATTTTATGTGAAAAAATTGGAAAGAAAGAAATGCTGATTATAATAACTCACTATAAGTGAAATTAGTGGTGGAACCATTTCTTGGTCGTATTCCACATCCTATCATAATTGTATTCCACACACCTGATTTTATTTTTATCATTAAGCTAAATACTTTTTTAAAAATATTGGCTGCCGCCCAACCAATTGAAATGATGATTTAAAATGTTGTCTGATTTTTCCACTTTATAAAAAGCCAGTTTTTCCAGTGGGTCATACAATGATAATGGCATTTGTCATGTCAATTACAGTCATACAGAATGGCTCAAACCAAAGCTATAGCCCCCCCCAAGTAGAATTTTCTGTGAACCATCAGCTCACCAGGAATTCTGTCACCCTGTCTTGAATCAAGTGCCACATCAAAACTTGGGGAATCCCAGGGTATGAGGGGGAGGGGGCAGTCACACAACTCAAGTAATGGTTTGGAGCCCTTTGTCTGATCATGCCTGAACGATAGATTTGATGTGCTATTTATGAAAATATAAATAGGAATATATTTTAAGGAGAATATAAAGAGGTATCTAAAATCTTTTTTGTCTCAACATTGGACTACATTTTTATATTTGTAAATTAGCAACTTAAAAAAAAAAATGTATTGCCAGATGATGTCTCTGCCATTGCCTTCCTTGTCTTCCATCACAACACCATGCACTCGATAAGGAAGCTTTTCTTACGTTAAAATCAAGTGTCTGACCCTCTCTCTCTCATAACCACTAAATAGTTCTTTGAATGTGCAGGGTACCTCTATACTTGAATTTAAACATAAGGTCAGTTGATGTAAATCAGCTGTTACTGTGCCATCCAATAGGAAGGCTGAACATCACTATAGTGACATCTCTGTGGTGATGTGTAAGCTCACGGTTGGATGACACTGTAATAGCTGATGATCAGTCAAATGAAGCTCTAAATAAATTGTAGTATAATATATTCATTGGAGTCTGTGCACACACTAATATCAATGTGCTTGCATTTTCCATTTGTACATGCAGCCTAACCTGAGTAAACGTGAAAGTAATTATTGAATTTTGTGTAAATACTGATGTGAAAGAATAAACATTAAGAATATCGTAGATGCAGTGCATGCTAAGCATCCTCTGAATTTGTGCCACTGACAGGTGTAGTGGCATTATTAAATAAGTAAATTTTATTCTCTATCATTCTCCATTGTTGTATTAATAGTATAACACACTCCAATAAAGAACCTGATCACAAAATAAATTCATATTGGAATAAAATTAATATTTGGCAGAAATATGTTCATAATCAGTTCTTAGAGATAAAAAGCTTTCGAATATTTTACCATTGTTCATGTGTGTACCTTCCTGCCAGGTGAGTTACAATGCTGCTGGAGTGCTGTCACACATGGCATCTGATGGCCCTGGTGCGTGGACTCTGTCATCTCCTCGTCGTGAAGATGTTCTTCAGCGGATGGTAGCTGCCATTGAGCATTGGGATTTGAACACAGAGAGGAATATCAACTACAGGTGAATAAAAGCTGATCACTAAATTTAAATGTTAATCTGACAAAAGCTAACATTTGTTGTTACCCGTTTTTAATACTTTGTGGTTGTAATAATTAATAATTCTACTGAATTTTTGCTGAATCTCAAAGATGATAATTGCAATCTCAGAATTAAGAAATGCAAACACTGCAAACACTTGGCAATCTTGGTCACCAGTTTTCAACTAATCTCATGCACACTTTTCAGTCAGCCTGACACTTGTCATCTTGCAGGGAATATTTGAGGCATGAAAGCTTGAACTGTAGTTTCTACTTGATTGTGGATTGTGTGCAATTTTTTTCCAAATAGAAGTGTAATAGCTATCCTTTTTTCTTGATATACGCTTGTTACTAGTATTTAACTAAAATAATCCTAATTTTATAATGAAACAAAGAAGTTTAAAAGTTTCTTCTTGTAACTTTTTTTGCTGAGGATGCACATGCCAAGAAACTGTTTTATGTTTAACATTCCTTTTTATTATAAACTAATGTAACAAAATGGAAATGTTTAACACAAAAATACCTTCCTGATATAAAACTAGAAAACACAAATATAATATAGTGCTTCTAAGTACAAAAATAATGAACTGTTTCCTCGAATATATATCTTATCATTAATAAGTTTTGCAAATGTTTTTCCAACTAATATGCATTCTACTGGTAGCAGAAACACAAAATAGACAAATTTGGGTTGCAGCCATTCGAATATTCATAATGGGTTGTATCGATATATTACTGCTTGATCCGCCGTGAAGGTTGTGAGAACTAATGATTGATTAACAAGAGATATGTATGAGAGAACCCTTCATGTTATTCTAGTCCTCTTCCACTTTATCTAGAGCATGACATTGAACACTCTATTAGCAATAATTCAAAACTTAGAAACTTGCTCATTAGAATATCATATGACTCGTTTTAAAAAGATTCACAGCACTGAGTAATAAAGCTTGGAAATAAGTTAATTCTTTTGAATAACCCTATAAATTAAGCCTTGCTTTTCGCTGATCAAGTAGTCATACAAGGCAGTGACAGTTATTGCAATTCCATTACGTAGGCTTAGTTCATTAAACATGACATAAAACAAGAAAATATCAAGAGCAAAATATAAAACAGACTTTTTCAGGTATCCACCCAATAAGAACAAATATAATTGTAAATAACAAACCAATAACACCAGTATCATTTCCAGTATCTAAATTGTGTTATGAAGAAGATAAGGGTTTACACAAGGTTTAATACTTTTCAACAAATATGTGGCGTCATTAAACAATGAAGGGAAGTACAACGAATGAAACACAATTAAGATTTTAGAATGTTATGACAGTTCACACTTTACTATAAGGAGCAAAAACTTAAATGGTTAGAAATACAGACCGAAAATAACTATAAGCCTCAGAAATATAGTTTCTTGGGTCAGCTGAAGATTGCTCTAGAGATTACTAAAACTGAAATGAAGAAATAAGGGATGAACATGGGATGCAATCAATTACCAAAAACGCTATTCCACTGTAAAGTAAAATGGTGAGAGCATGTCCTTAACATTCCTATTGTACAGTATGTATCATCCACCAGAAAGGATTCTTAAACATGCTATCAAGT
This sequence comes from Gryllus bimaculatus, assembly GCA_017312745.1. NCBI lineage: Eukaryota > Metazoa > Arthropoda > Insecta > Orthoptera > Gryllidae > Gryllus > Gryllus bimaculatus. The sequence continues at coordinate 1,692,873 of BOPP01000194.1, read as the reverse complement.
ATCACTGGGCAAAATGCAGTGTGAAAAGACCTAGGAAAAGATGGTGAGATCAGAATAGGCCTTAAGTATAATTCTGGCCCAGCATGACCTGGGCAGTCACATCTTGGCACAGCATTGCCTGGCCAGATTTTCATGACTGGCGGTGGAAAATTATGGCATTACTAAAAATATAATATCTTAACTTATTTTGAACCTCTGTACCTCAGTGCTTGTCTTTTTAGAAAATGGTCTCTTCAAAGGGGGTCTTGATTTTTCATTCAGGTCCACTGTTATATCAGAAATTGTGGTCTTGTTAAAACTTTGACAGTTCCGAAAGGCACCTGTAGTAGTGTATATATAATTAATTTTCTTACATTGAATTACCTCTTGATGACTTGTAAGGTAATTGCCTTGTCAAAATGTAAGGTAATTGTGTTTAATATTTACATAGTTATTGCATTACTACATCAAAACCATTAAGTTTTGTAAGCTTAAGACCTATTTGCCGGAAAAGGATGTAATAAATGATAGACTGTGGACAAAAATATGTGCAGTGTCTGTAAGGAATTCATGAACTCATAATTCATAAAGTATGAGGTTACTAACTTCAAAATCACGATTAAGAAGTGTAAATAGCAAATCAATATCAGAGTGATTTTCCTTCGCCTTGTCCAGGGGCACTGTACACCACTCACCACTCACCACTCACCACTCACCACTTTTGTGTTCAGTTTGATTGCTAAATTAGCTTCTGTATTTGCTACCATCTTAGTTAACTGAACTTTGTGGTACATCACTTCATAAACCCTGAGGATAAAAAAATCAATAAATTGATGTTGAGTGACCAAAATAACACATGAAAGTGTTTGAATTTGGCTCTCAATATCTCTAAAATTCCTAAATTATGTTCATAGGACCTTTTTAGACTTAATTGAAAATTTTATTTATTTTTGATTTTAGCTATACAAGTACATTAGTTCAGTTTATTTCACATTATTAAAATGATGTGTATGTTTGTTTGTTTTTTAGATCCTTTGAGCCAATTTTGTATTTGGCTCGCATCTACCATACACCTGAGTGCCAACATTGGGCAGTATGGGCATTAGCTAACCTTACTCGAGTATATCGTAAGTAGCATAATCTAGGCTCTCAGCAATCGTAAATCTGAATATTTTCCTATTCTCATAGAAAAATTATATTTAATGACATTAATTACAGTCATCCATTATTTGAGTTTTTGGGGGTAGTGCAAAATTTATTCATTATACCAGAAACCCTTGATAACACAAATTCCAAGGGGCCAAAATAATTGGTTTTCTTGTTCTTGTTGGGGCTCAAATTATGTCAAAGTTACAGCAAAATTCATGTTGCTGCTAATGAGAATTTACTGTATTAATCAACTGTTGTTCACAGAAAATTCAGGTCTGCTTATAAAAAATGTGCAAAGTTGTTCTATTCTAGAAAATGTTTGGAGCTATTTTCTTGACACAATGTTGAAATGTGACAATTTGCCACAAATCAAAATGGACATTTGTTTTGCCGTAAACTTATTTTTCAGTATCAAGGACCCATAAATGTGGTTTCTGACTGCACAATACATGAAAGGATGTAATGTAATACATAAATGAGCAATAATTATCCACTTTTTTGGTATCTATTTACTTAACACCAAAAAAACGTTAAAAACTGTGACGTACTACGAGATAAGTGCAATATGTGTATGATTTCGTGAGACCTAGAATATCTGTTCTAACTCGTTTATGTATTCAGTTGAATTGATATGAAAATATTCACTCCCATATAATGAAAACTATTTGTAAAGGCAATCGGCTACAGATTTAGACGATTATACCTAGTGCTTTATGTAAAGGAATGGACTCACTGCCATGATGAAGTGGAAAACTATTATTTGATATCTACATTACTGAAAGACAATTACAAGGGGGCATCTCAGCATTTACTCAAAGGGTTAGGACAAAAAATCTGACCGAGATGGGGTCATTGACCCAGAAGTTGAGGTACAATACTTGTTATAAGCATATTAGACTTATAGAATTATACAGATGGTCCAAAAGGTAATTAATACATTCAATATCATTGTTAAAATTAATATTATTTTCTTTTTTGATGCTCAGTATTTGTGTAGAAACAGTTATGTAGCAGAAAAGGTTTTACTCAGCGTTTAAACTTGTGTATCAATTTTAATTGTTTAAAGTCATCTGGCAGTGGGTTGTAAAATAATGAACGTAGATTGTATGTGAATTTTTTGTTGTGAGCTGTTAATACTGATGCTTGATGGATATGATTTCTATGTCAAGTATTATAGTTATAGACATCTGTTATGGTTAGAAATATGTTCCTGCCCTTGAGTAAGTTTTTGTTTTCAAAGATTTCTGTCTTAAAGTAAGAGGCATAGCAATGGTAAAATTCCTAGCTTAATAAAGTGAAGTCTACAAGAATCTTGTGGGTGGAATTTAGTGTTTCCCCAGATTTTTATACTGTATCTCAGGCGGGAATGAACATTCACGAAACATACTTAAAGAGCAACATGAAGGCTGGCTGAATCTGAAGGAATTATGAATGCATAGCGTAACAAACTCAGATTTGTGTTTATTTGGGACCCTTAATGAGAGTTTTTCTGTGGAAAAATTGCCACATTTCTCTGCATCATTACAATATTTTCTTTATAAGTAGTATGTGAGAAAGTAAAATAGTTAAAACACCGGAACTAATGCTGTCTCTCGTATTTGTTGTAGCAAAAAAGTACTGTTCTTTGGTGGAGGCAGAAGGAGGCCTGCAGCTCTTGGAAGAGATCATTCAACATGAGCAACCGTATGCTCGGATCAAGGAGCTTGCAACTATGGTTGTGATGCACTGCCGCCATTACCATGAACAGCTACTTCTTGAGATAAATGGACCTTTGGATGGTTGAGCATTGCCATCAACCTTTTTCACCTACCCCCCTGTTCTGTAAATTACTCTGTAAAAACTTGTAATATTGTACTCGAAATAGATATGTATTGTAGGGTACCTTTTAAATGCTTTGATGTCGGTTTACGTATGCTACTTGGATTAACTGTCATATTTCTAAGGCATAGTTGCTCTACATTGCTTGTCTGAATTACAAAACTCTGCTGTCTATACTCGTGTGATGATATCACAGGGATTTGAAAGGCATCTGTATCTGCCAAGCTGTTCTATGTCCTTGATTTGCTATGATGTGCGCCTTTCTTTCCTGTTGCTTTCTCTAGTTTCCAGCTGCAGTGTTAATATCACTAGCTAATTGTGCTTATATTTATTATAAGCTAATTATAAGCAGTCAGTGCCGTTAATAAGCATCATACAGAGGGAAATCCTATTTGGTTTCTGTACATTAAATGGAAGAGAAAGTAAATTGTGATGTATTACTGAATTATGAACTATTACACTAATTCATAGAACAGTAGACAATGTTTGTGTCTTTGTGCTGTACACCCTGAAAGGGTGAGATATTCAACAGCAATGGTGAAGAGGCTAGTCATCAGCTAATGGTTGTAAATAGATGTACATAGGCTGTCAAATTGATTCATGAAATGCCCTGTTAATTCAAGTATCACACGAGTAAATACAGGATTTCTGAAAGTTTATCTGTAAATAAATTACTCTACTCTTTGGAACTTTCTGTTCTCCATGGCAGTTGCATGTGTTATCATGTGCTTTGACAGCTTCAATTTGTACACTGGACCAGAACTCCCTGGTGACTTAATATTGAGCTGTGGATTGTTGCACCGTTGTTGTGGATGTAATACTGCATCTCCCTAACTTGTTTCTAGTCATTAACATGGACACTTCTTTGCAGCACATTAACTTTTTGCTACTGCTGAACCCAGTAGCAAAGTTAACCCTCTGGCCTGTCTCACTGCTGTGTATGTCCTTCACAAGTAAGGTCTCAGAGAAAAAGTATACATCCTCCTTTCATAGAGTGGAGCGTCATGAAAGGGATTGCATCACTTTATGCTTTGACATTTCAGATAATTGTTCTCCACCAACGTGCAGAAAGAAAAGCTAGGCATGTATATTGTTGAACTCTTTGTTATAGTTTGTGAAGGAAGAGATAAAAAGACAAAGGACCTCCGTTATCTATCTTAAAATGTTTCTACTAAGACTGAGACTCTGTACTGATTGGGCTGTCTCAATAAATTTATTACACAGGTAACAAGAGTACATTTTTTGATAACCAGGACTGAAGTGAAATACGAGTGTGCATTCCTGTTTCATTCTTTGTCTTGCTTAAATTATTATTTTGTTTTATTTATAGTATATATAGTCTTCATTTCCTATTCTGTAAAAATAATGTGCCCAGACTGTGGTAAGTATCACATTGTCACATGTTCAGTACATGATGAAAGAAAGATAGATAGTAGAACCCTGATTAACATTAAATGCAGAAAATGTTCAATTTCTGAAAGTCCAACAATGTCTATATGCAATTATATCATTAGCTTTCATGCACAATTTTCATTTAAAATTAAAAATTTTAGGATTTTCATTTTTTTCATTTTTCCTCCAAGAAGTGGGAACTGTTACCAAATATATCATCTGATGCCATCAGTCATGCACTGCAGCCACTTGTAGTGTATTAACAACCATTAACTGCTGCAACGACATCCGTATTAAGGTGGTGTTATACGAAGTTTGCTGTTTTGAATCATATTGTTATGTAGCAGGAGTGTCCTTCATCCATATTAATTTCGCAGAGAGACTGTAAGATAATATTGTGATTTAAATGTGTTTGGGACTGTCCATAAATTACATAACACAAATTTACAGTATTTTGAATTCCCTCCTCTCCCCCTTGTACTGCATCTGTAATGTGCACTTGAATCCCCCCTCCCACCCAGTTAACCACATATAATACTTGCAACAAGAATCCTCCCCTCCTCATAATTTACAATAAGTAAAAAGAAATTACAGAGTAGAAACAATGAGTGTCTTAATTTTGTTTGTGCTGTATATTTAAATTTATGACAATAAAAGTCTGAATTAGTTGGCGATGTGCACTGCATCAACAAAAGATCGGGGACAATTTTTGAAGGAAGAGCGCTTAGCCGAGAAAATTTCTGTAAGGTAAAACATAAGCATGCACACACCACTGTTGGATGTGGATGACCCATGGGATGCAAGTCTACTGTTTCAATGTAATTGGATATTTTAGAAAAATATTTTCTTCATATTTAACAGATTCAATGAAAAAATTAACTTCGTCATTTAATTTTTTAGCACAAGACTGAATAAAAGGAATTATTTCAACAAATGTTAAAATCTTTTAAAAATAAATATCAGCATTACATAATACTAAATCATGGCACCTTACCCCCCTGGATTTTTAAGGGTGAAAAAATCCTTCGTATGCCTTCCTTTGGAGGGGAAGTAAAGCCGGCTGTCCCATGTTAGTATATTTACTTGCATGTAAAAGATCCTCAAGCCTAAATGACGCCTCTGAGCTAAATTCAAATTGCCTATTTCTCGCCCAAGAAATACCTTCTTTCTTTGTAGTTGATGAAAGGAGCGTTGCGAAATTTGCGTGGTCAGACGGAAGAGCAGGCCTCATGGCCTGAGTCTGGCCACGTAAAATAAGGCATCAATTCAATTCAATTCAATTCAATTCAATTCAATTCAATACCCCTATGTAAAGCAGTGTAACACTGCCTAAAATGTCTTCCTTTGCCTCTAGTGCTATGTAATTTATGGATGACCTCTATGATAAAAATTGGGCATATTTTAAAAATAAAATTGCTAATTCGTTTAACTTATTAATTAACTTAACTTTTTTAACTTAGTTTTTCAAAGAATACCACAAACCCCCATTTAGTGTAAACTCCCATTTAACATAAAAATTTTAGGCCCCCTGCGGTGGCATTAAATATGGGTTCTACTGTATGTGAAATTATTACTGCAACAAAGTTTTAGGGGATGCTGCATTGAGTAACAAAAGGACACGTGTACATTGCAGTGCTTGGTCATTGCTTTTACACTATTGTGCGGATAGGAGTTTGAAATTCTTCAGTTTTTTCCCAGTTTTGAGAGAAAAGAAAAGGAGTCACGATGGAACAGTTTTGAGTTGACAAGAAACTTCATGCTTGTCAAATTTCAAGCCACTTATTTGTGAAGGTCTTGCACAAACTTCTGAGTATGTCAGTCATGGTAGTTCAACAACTAGTTCTGTAAACTACTTTCTATCAAGAACTATCAGTGTTCAGATAGTACTCAGAAGTTGAATTATGGCATACAAAATTCATAAAATACATGCCCTGGCACAAAATGCTATGAGTACAAATTCTTTTTTTTTATTTTTTTTATTATGTCAAGTATAGAGCATAGGATAACATTTGTTATGAATAAAAATTTCATTTTGAATGTTAGCAGATTCTCCTATCCATTTGAATATATTTGGTGTTTCTGAACATTACAATACATTTAGTATTTTCAAAATAATTTGCAGTATTATTTTGGATTTCAATTGCAGCCTTTACTTTATATTAATGCAAATGTTCAATTTTGAATGACACACTACACAAGTGTCAATGAAAACTCAAAAATTATTTCAGAAATTGGTTCCTTCTTTTTAAAATAACATGAATATGGTCTCAGTGGAAGTCCAAATCTTTTCAAAAAAAAGTTGAACAACATTTTAGAGTTCTCGCTAAAAAAAATAAACACAAACTTTATCTGACCACAACTTTTATGAAGAAATTTGGTTACTTTAAAGGTTTTGTAAATTATACAATTATACAAAAAGCTATCTCAACAGAATACTGTTATTTTGGTTAATATTTATATTTAGAATATTAAGTTTGTAATCATTGCGACATGGTGTAATTATATTATTCTTTTTTTTTTTTACTGATTGATTTTAACTTAAATTGTGATTGTATATGTTTGTTGCAATTGAAGCTCTGGTCTAGTAATGGAATATTTTGTATCATGAGAATGAAATAAAAATAGATTTGATAGAAAAAGATGAAATAAAGGTAGATTGCTTTATGAACTATTGGTGCTAAAACTGCACATACTTTCTGACTTTATCTGTAATGGCAACACAATATTATAGTACTACAAGACCATGCAAAAGTGTTTCCAACCAGCGATTTTTTCTCTCTCTGCTGAACTCAGTCTTTTAGAGTTAGCACACCATTATCCTACACCACCAGCCTCAGAGATAATCTCAAAACTTCTCAACACAACAAAAAGTTGAACATTTGCAATTTAATGAAATTCAGACATTTTCATCTACATATTTCAAGATCTTGTTTTAATCCTCATGTTGAATAGTCCTTAGTTTTAAGTGCCTTAAAATGAATAAGTAACACAAAATATTGTTTTATATTGAAGGGAAAAAAAACTAATAGGCAGAAATCTGCAGCTTATTAGTTATAATAATGACAATTTCTGTATGACACTTCAACTACCATTTGGAAAATGTTTAAAGAAACGAAGCGTGGAAAATGCATACATATATTTTTTTAATTCAAACATTTAAACAAAAACTGCCTTCAGCCCTTGAATTCAATGTATTCACGTTTTACATTAATGTACCAACGACGCGCGATGCGTATTTAAGCCGTAAATAAAATTATTAGTTTGTAATGCGAACCAACGGCGGCCGTCAATATCGCCTTCTATTAGCGTTGGAGCAATGAGTTGCAAGTAACTATGAGCGCTAATTCGTGTGAGATACACATTTTGCAAATCAGCATTCTGGATTCCGGTAACGACAAATATAAATTGGATAGAAACATTGAAAAATTAAATATAGTTATATTAATTAAAAGTACTCGCTTTTACACGAATTACTCGTCATTCCCACATCTTATGCAGAGCGAAATGATATATTCGTTTTCACATATAACTCAAATGACAAATAAAAGCAATTTAAAATATATTTAAAGATTAAATAATATTAAACGTAATATTTATTTTCAAGATTCGATTGACAGCCTCCAAGCACTTTTCAAATTACATTCTCGTTGGAGTGACAGTGACAAAACAACTGCGAGAAATTCGACTTTGCCATCTCGAATTTTTTCCAATTTTTGAAAGTAAAGAGTGCGTAAAAACTGGGACCAGTACCACCATCTTTACCGAAACAAATTAAAGACAAAAAAATAGCTGCTTCTGAGAAAATAATTGAATACAATTTAAAAAATATCCTGTTTGACGCCAAATTTCGCAAAAAGTACTCTTATTTTCGAAAAATTAACGTGGCTTTATTTAAATACTTGTTTTGATGAACACATTTCATTATGAAAAAACAATTATCTTCGTAATTGTAGGAGTCGGCGAAAAAAAATTAAATTTTGCAATTATCGAAAAATCAGCAATTTGAACGAAAATAAGACCATCTGTTTCTTAAAAGTCCTTCACACTATCCAACAACAAAATTTAATAGAAACATTTAGAGCCATTTTTGTGAAAATTTTGAAAATGTCCCTGGTGCTTCATGTAAAGTACTCCGCAAAATGAAGATATTGGTTTCAAATTCAAGGTCGCGACACTAACCAGAACGATCGAGAAATTACAATTTTGGAGAAAATCGACTGATCAGGTCAGGGGCTAGCGTTTATTCACAAACTGACGGACATACTTTTTGCCGTCAATCTATTTTTCGGTATCAAGGACCCACAAGCATGTGGATACCACGTGTTGGAGAATATTTTCAGTTTTTAGCTACTGCATTTATCTTCTTTCTCGTTACCAGGGCTCGGCAACAGAGTTTTTCTGTCAAAAATTAGCTGATTTTTCTCGGCACTATTACTTAACGTCCTCTATACTGCGTTAGAAGTCGCGAGAAAGTAACTACTGGTGCTACATAATGGCAAAGACTTTCCCGTATTAGTAGTATTTGGTCTGGACTAGCTATTCGGACTTGCCACATTGTTTTTGCCGGCTGCCATCTACCGCCGATTAAAGTACAATTTTTGACATTTTATCAATTTGTTTCGTTTCTTAATAGTAGAGCAGAAAAATTACTTTAAGAATATTATGGAAGAGTATAGAAATTAGAAAGAGTATAGAAGTTAAGAATATTATAGATGAACTTCGTTTTAAATGGCAATTTTCATTGAAAAATTTAAACTGTTTTTAAAGAAAATTGCGTTTAACCGTTAATGTAAATGTGAAATTTGAAGCTCTTTTTCCCAGAAAAGTTTTGAGTGTTTGTAAAACCTCATTGGAAGTCGCTATACAAATCTCTGGAAATATGCATATTAATATTTTTAAAGTAAATATTTTTGTAACTAAAATTATTTATTATACTAAAATTTTCAAAACGTGTACATAACCTTAATGAAATAACTAAATAAAGAGAAAAAATGCACTTAAGGGAAATATCTTTATCTTATCAATTTTGTAGTTGAATCAGACGCTGGAAAAATTCAAACTTGGAATTTTCAAAAATTTAGAGTTAACAGTGAAAAACGGACCTATGCCATCTTCATCAGTATTTTACACTATTCTTTCAAAAAACTGCAAGAAACAATTTCAAGCCATTTTTCAGAAAATTTTGAAAATGTCCCAGTGGCTTCATGTTAAAGTATCCCCAAATTTTAAAGAAAATTTTTCAAAATCGGAGGTTATCGAGACGAACAAGAACGATCATTCTTTTGGGAAAATATCCTATGGTTTAGGCATTATGGTGTTCACGGACGGACGTCAATTATTTTTTTGGTATCAAGGCCCCACAAAACAGGGATTGTGGCTACACCACGTATTAGAGAATTTTGCTTCTAAATTTAACAACTGGATTTATTCACTTTTTCGTTAACAGGGCCCGGCAATGAGAGTTTTTCTGCAGAAAATTTACCGGTGTTCGCGCAGCATTTCATAACTTTCTCTATACGCTATATATATATATATATATATATATATATATATATATATATATATATATATATATATATTATATATATATATATATTATATAATTGAGAGAGGGAGAAGAGAGGGGAGGGAGAGGGGACGAGGGAGAGAGAGGGGGAAGAGGGAGAGAGAGGAGAGAGAGGGGAGGAGAGGGAGGGAGGGAAGGAGAGGGGAGGGAGAGAGAGGGAGGGAGAGAAGAGGGGGGAGGGAGAGGGAGGTAGGAAGGGAGGGAAGGGCGAGAGGGAGAGAGAGGGAGGGAGACGAGGGGAAGAGGGAGGAGAGAGAGGGAGGGAGAGAGAGGAGGGAGGGAGAAGGAGCAGAGGAGAGGCAGAGAGGGACGAGACGAGTGGAGAAGAGGGAAAGGGAGAGAGAGGGGGGAGAGAGGGGGAGAGAGAGGGAGAAAGAGAGGGAGAGAGAGGGAGAGGGAGAGAGGGAGAGGCAGAGGGAGAGGGAGAGGCAGAGGGAGAGGGAGAGAGGGAGAGAGAGGGAGAGGGAGAGGGTGAGAGTGAGAGAGTAAGAGTGAGAGAGAGAGTTCGTATATAACGCATATAACGTTCGTATACGAGTAAATAAAAAAGTTAAAAAATAATAATAAAATAAATAATAGTTTCGTAAGGGATTTTTTTAAAGAAGAAACGTTAACTCAGAAATTAAGTAATGTAGCGCAAAACACTGACGGATATTTTAGTGTTTTTAAACATTACCACTGAAAATCTCATTTACACCTGTATTGTCTAGAATCTTCTACGCATATTAGACAGCTTTTACACAGATATTAGTGCTTCGTGCGTGAGGCATGTCAATGATAACTTAAAGCGAGACAGTTCAGTAAGAAAAATCCTCATCCGTACTGACAGTTTTGCTGTGTTGTATTCTCCGACAGACTTGAAAGTAATGTGCGATCGCTGACGTCAGGCAGAATGCACTTAGTTCCAGTGAAGCTCAGCAGAGTGCAGCAGATGTTGAATTTCACTGCTGAGTTTCTGTAATACGGCGCCCACGCAGGGCTAGCGAGAATTAATCGCAGCTTTAAGAGCGCGGAATTCAAATTCCACTTTTAGTGTGGTTTTGGTCTTATGTATTGGCTTATATCAAAATGAGAATCTTGGGGGCGAATTTCAAATTATAGCCGAGTCCAAATGCAAAAATGTGTGGCATAAACAAAGCATCTTTCACACACGATTGCCATGACTCGACACCACCGTTCTAGTTGCCTCAAGCACTGAGTCAGCGACATTTCGTGGAAGCTGTAAAAGGAGTAGCGAAATAGTAGTATTATTATGCCATCGGGGATAGAAAAAAAAGTTATTTTCTTCGTAATAGAAAGTTATTTAAGTCAACGAACAACTTGATAAATGAATAATCTGTTATCATGGGTCTGATAATATGGCACAACGGTCCAAATAAGCAAATGCTAAAGGTACTGCATTTTATATTTTTCTTCGGAAATGAATTGAGTTAAGAACATTATTAAGACTGGGATAATCTAAGATGAAAACTTATTCAACCAATTAAATGATTAATATTAACAGAATACTGTATTGCACAATAAATAGTGAATGAAATAAACAAGAGGCCCTGTGCGAAGTCAATTAAAAAGGCTAGCATCATTGTCCTATCGAGTTACCGGGTATCGAGTTAGTGCCGTTCTACTATGCCAAAAACATTCCACATGAGTATACTTTCATTAGTATTTAAATAAAGAGCCAGAATAATTAATTCACAATAATGCTAATTAATTTTCAAGTAAGAAGTAACACCACAATGTCCATGTTAAACTCAGAGGTTGATGTTTTAACTTTGTGACTTAGCACTAAAGGATTTGTCCAAGAAATGATCGCACATGGGCAAGACAGTATTTTAGAGGACACTGTGTGTTCGAAAACATATTCAATAAATTCAAATGCTCAAATTAGGTACTTACGTTTTCTCCTACTAGAAGACACACAAGAGAGAATATCACAGCATGGAGAGAGAATATCATATCACCCAGCATTAATTGTACATAACTAGGGTTGCCACCTCTCCGGTTTTAGACCGAAGACTCCGGTTTTTGAGCTTCATCTCCGGTCTCCGGTTTTTGAGAAATTATATCAGTTATTTTTTCAATTTCAATACATTTTCAATTTTTTTACAAAATAAATAGATTTTTCAACTGAAAATTTAAAGCTTTTTCTATTTCATCAGAAATCTGTCCTTTCCTTCTTCATTAGAAAGATAAAGTGCAGAACATGAAAATTGGTCTTGCGATTCTCGTGTTATTGCCATCCGCTGTCTCCTTCTTTCTACGCATATCAGACAGAGACAGCATCTAGCGATTATGCAAGAATCGCATCGCGCAACAGTTTCAAGAATAATCCCCCGGGAATGCTATTCGTTATCTTCATTTTGAACAAAATCGAATTTTCGTTCGTTTTTTCTTAGAAAATTATTTCTTGGAAACATAAAGGTGCATTTGTGATTCGCGGGAACTGCACGTCATGTATTACTTGTGCGAAAACTAAGAAAACGGTTTTGAATGATGAAAACACACACACTCGGTCCGATCTATTCTTGCAGGCATATAATGCATGCATACGAGAGGGGAATTTCCCCCGTCGATG
>BOPP01000194.1:1658624-1670059 GCA_017312745.1 Gryllus bimaculatus | reverse complement strand
GCCCCCGCCCTCGCCCGCATCCTAGACCTTACCCCCCTCTCACCTCTGACGGCTCTCCGATTCTCGCCCTCGTACCGCGTTCCTTTGCGACCTTGTCCCTTTGCTGGAGCTCGCACCCGCTCCGTCCTCGCCCTTGCTCCAACCCCTCCCCTGCCAACCTCCACACCCACGCCCTTCCACCCACCCGCGTCCCGTCGACGATCCCTCTGCCCTTGACTCCGTTCTGCCACCACCCCGCCCCCGCCCACGTACGCTCGTGCCAACGCAACGTCCCCAACGTCTCTGCTCGGGCCACAGCGCCGGCCCCTCGACGGCTCAACTGTATCCGCGTTTCAAATTCTTTGCAGGGAAAGGGTGTGTTTTCTTCCAGAACAATCAATTATCATAATCAATTACAATCGAATACCAAACGAATTTTAACATAATTTTTAAATATCACATTTATTGGATTGATTTGAATACATCGGCTTAAGGGAATCCAGGAGATTTATTAAAAAAGAAAGAAGAATAAAGAAAAAAAATGAGAATTCAAAAACAGAAATCGCTATTACATTGCATCCCCCCTCTCCGTCGCTTCAGGAAGATAGTCCCCAATATTAAGCATATTAGCAATAACCACGCAAAAATGCCGCATTTCGCTACTGCCAATAATCTCGAAATTCCCTTGGGAGGGATTTCTCATGCATATGATGTTAGCCGTAAATGTTAGTTGCTCGTTCAGAAACTGTTTGGCAGATTTTCGCGATATCCCCTTTTAGTTACGTGAACTCAGTAGTTGGGTCTCTCAGTTGAGGAATTCTTGAAGTGGAATGCTTTCACGAGCGAGTGAACTGGTTGCTTGAAAATTTGCACAAAATACCCGAACTTCTCTGATTGATCTGGGACGGTAACCAATCCGAAGTTAGCGGGCACATAAAACTCAAACTACGAATCAGCAAGCACCGTTGCCTCAGCAGCTGTTATAGGTCTCACGGAACAGTTCGTGATGTTTTCCAGTTGCCGCTTCTTTAAACCAACCACGTAGTTTAGAATTCTAGCCACTCTCCATTCCGGATATATCCTTCAGTAACTTCAATATCGAATCGGAGTGATCGGAAATCTTTCGAAAATGTGTTATTTAAAATTAATTAATCAAATTTACAGACTGAACAGTAAATAATACATTCGGCTTGGCTCAGTGTTTAAATCGTTTGGTTTATTTATCAAAATCGTTGATCTCAATGATATAGCGGGGATTAGCAAAGTCCCTTAAAATCCTCATTCTAGGGAGAGGACTTTAATTCCCTAAAAATCTTGGTATTTATGACATAAAAATATGAAATATGCACTTAAATATGCAATTTAACTTAACAATATTTTATTTCTTGTTTATACCTTTCCTGACAAAATTTCAGGACAAGCAAACTTGGAATGAAAAAATGTATTTTTGTGCAAACATAATATATCTTCCTTACTTTGTGACAAAAATAATTGAAATAAATATTCACCTTTGTGCACGTCTTGTTGCATTTCTTCTGTCAGTTAAAAAAATATCAAGAAATATCCTACATGTGAACAAGTTTACTATCATCTCTAGGAAAAATAAACATAAACTGTGACAAGCTCTTTCTTATCAGTGAACGCTCACAAATAAATAGATCGTATGAAAGTTGAAATACTTTAGTGATAAGTCTCTAGTTTAATGAAATATACAAAATATGTGACTATAATTGCACGAATATGTACCAACAGGGAAAATCGTCCAAATATGCAAAATGTGCAGTAATATAATAATCTTCATAGCATCCAATTTTAACTAAATGTCAAGAAATTTCACTGAGCTATACCGTGAAACAATGGACAAAGACATGCAAAATCATAGAAATCCGCTCTGTACTTTTAACGATAGGTAGATTTGTATCCACTTTTGAATGGGAGTGTTCTAGGAAGTGTAGAGGACATCTTTCTGGGCACGTCGACAGCTATGGTTATTAGTCCCGTTGGTGTAGTGATTGCTTAATCGCGGGAGGCGTTGTTTAGTGCCGATGTACTACATGTCGATTTGCGGGGTATTTACTCCTCTAAGTATCTCTCCCAGAGGGACACCAACTCCAAGCTCCGACTGGTCTCTCGCCGTAAGGGGTAGAATAGTGCATGTAAGTTTGTGCAAGTGGTAGGGATAGGACAAGGAAGAGGTAGAAAAGATGGCGCGTGGAGCGCGCCCCATTTGTTAGAGTACTGCACTAGCATCCACCTGATATTGATTGGTGAAACTTAGGAAATTGCAGATCAGAGCAGTCAGTTGCTAGAATTCTCCTCCAGACAGCGAATGAATACGGTCTAGATATTTGTAAATAACGAAGGAAAATCTGTCAAGGTCGATACGCGAATCCTAAGACCTCCCGGATCAGAGACGCTGCAGATAAATCCGAGTTACTAGCTACGAGCTAACTTAAATGCCTAGTAATACAAGAATCAATGTGCTGTGTAAAATCAAGCATATCAACATGATCTTTTCAACAGTAATAATGCGTTTAATAACCAAGGATTGGTCGCGTTAACAGCTTGTTTAGTAGCCATGGAGTATAATAAGTGGCGATCACATGCCTTCGATATGATCTCAATAGTAATGATTACATTTTTAGGCACGATTGAAGTAATATAGTCACTTGGGTAACATATATGATAATAAATATCACATAAATGGTATTTATAAGATTAATTTTTAAATAAAGGATTTAAAGAAACATATAGTTGTACAGTAAAGTATGCTTTCTTGCATTCACGTCTCGACAACTCAGAGACTCCCACGAAAGCGAGATCTGAGCCATTTCTGTGCGTCCTTTCCTCTACCATGAAACAATTGCACTCAGTGGCTAGGTGCCGCGGGGGCGGCCGGGCTGCCGTTCGCAGTGCGCAACGAGTGGCTCCGGAAACCCCCGTTACCCTCGCTTATTCTGGTGCCGCATACAATTTTTTCTAGACCGTCCAGTAAAATTCAAACCTGTTAATGTCGTTAGCCCAAGACACTCCCGCCTTCTTGACGGTCCAAAGCATCGCCGAGAGCAAAGCACGGTTAAATCAGAATGAGAGATTTCTCCGTCGTTAATAGACGCCTGATCGCGCGCGACGTAAAATGTTCATGCCTTTGTGCATTTCGAGTCCTATTCGTAGAATTTCTACGTACATCAGCAATGTGCGTACAACAAAAATGTGTATTTAAACTGTGCAGTAATCACAAATGCTCAATTGTGATCAATTTCACTATTTTACATCAAGTTAGAACAACAGACACACGAACACGCACGCACACTCAATATATATATATATATATATATATATATATATATATATATATATATATATATATGATCCTATCGAACACCTTTGGGATGTTTTGGAACGCCGACATCGTGCCAGGCCTCACCGACCTACATCGATACCTCTCCTTAATGCAGCATTCCGTGAAGAATTGGCTGCCATTCCCCAAGAAATCTAATAGCACCTGATTGAAAGTATGCTTGCGGGAGTGGAAGCTATCATCAAGGCTAAGAGTGGGCCAACACCCTATTGAATTCCATTACCGATGGAGGGCGGCATGAACAAGTACATGTTCAGTGGATCACATGTCCGGATACTTTTGATCACAGAGAGTATATACACCAGCATATCTTATGTACTCGTATCAATATTTCTACATACATTTTATATCTATTTATCTGTGCTTGAGGTAAACTGGAACCCGTCACGCGTACTTGTGCGCATCTGTGCTGCGCCTCGGCAGCCTCTCCCTACATGTGCAAACGCTCCTTCTCAAGAGTAAGTCGCCTGCCTTTCCCGAGCGTAATTTTCGAGCCAGCGAAGTCTTCAGGGATTGCGTCTCAAAACATTATTATGTAAAATATAGGTATGTTCAGGAGTGGCCGGTGCATTAAAAATGAAGAAAAAATATTACCCTTATATACGCGTGTGTTTGCGTGAACCATTTAAGAACAATACAGCAGACCAAATCCTATTCAATGAATTAACTAGAGATCGACTTAGTTATTGTAGGGTTCTAGCTATGCGTATATAAGTCCTCTTTTTCATACAGTCTACTTTTTATTTACATTGACACCAAACAAGAGAGTGATTACACAACATATCAGGAGTAATTTACTACATGTAGAAACAAGATTTATCCACTATTTTTTTTACCGGGGCGCGGCAATAAGAGTTTTTCAGTCGAAAAATCACCGATCCCTGCAGCAGCAGCATTAAAACACCTTTTTATTACGTAAGTACGTAATAAAGAGAAATAAAAAATTAGGCAGGTGCTCAGTAAAATAACATCCTTTCAGTATGATCCAGATGATTCAGTATGTTACAGATACAATTCGCTTTCATTTGGTTCCCACCCCCTATTGAATAGTGTTTCCGGGCGCGACCACTGCATAGGTCATTAGTCTCGTAGGTATGGTGTATATTTTTATCACGGTGATCTTACCCCGCTGGATGGCGAGATCCGGCGCCGATCTACATTTCAGCTTGTAGGTTTTTTCCAATCCAGGTATCTCCCATCGAGTGTGTCTAAGTAAAGGGTAAAGATATGGCAAGGAAGAGGCTGGAATAATCAGGAACGGTCCTTGGCCTCTTTGTTGGGATACTTCTCTGGTACTGATAGAAGAAACCACAAAAAACGATCGAAGAAACCACGATCAGTGCAGCTGGCCGCTAGACGTCTCCTCCTCAAAGCGACTGTATCGTGGATACACGAACCTTAGAACTGTCGGTCAGAGGCACTGCAGTGATGCCCTGAGATACCTAAGCCGATCTTATCCCTGCGCTGTGCAATACTGTTCGTGAAATTTAATTATTCCCGCCCTGTTGACGCTTCTCTATGGTTGCACTTTTTTATTTTAGGTCGCATCAAATTCTAGGTCTTTAGCGACCGCCATTGCGTGTTGCGGTATGGTAACTGTGAGGATGACACGACATGACGATGATAGGGGGTGAAAGGACGAACACAATACAACCATGCCCGAGGCGGGACACGATCCCGCGATCCTTTAGTCCGAGATCGCTACGGCGCAACTGCTTCAGCGATTTCCGCCCTCCGGACCAGCTATGTTTGCACTTTGCAACGTCATTTCGGCACAAATGTACATGGAAACGAAAGTCACATTTTCGTTTTTGTTAATTATCTCTTGGGCCACATTAGGCAAATTAATATAAAAAATTATTAACAATAACAATCATATAAAGTAGCCAATAAAAATGTGAATGAAAATGAGAGAAAATAATTGAATGGAATAAACCAGCAATATAAATTTTAAATCATGCTCTCAAAATGTCCTGTTTAGTAACGACAATTACAAAATTTTGGATGCACTTATTTAGTGTTTGCTCAATTGTCTTTATTTAACATACAAAGCCGTAAAAATCCCTTGAAAAACCTTCACGTGTAGAAAACCTACATTTAGGATGCAAAACCAAGCGAGGGACAAGCTGAGCCCAGTAGATGGAGGCCAAACTACAGAAAAAAGGGCGATCGAGACTCAGGTCAGAGGCCCCGAATATCTTCTCAAAATTTGTTGCAGGCGCTGGGCGTTGTATTGTGCAGGAGGCCTCCCAAGGGGCGGTGTCCAAGGGCTGCAAGTCCCAGCGCACCGGCTGGGCCCCGCCCTGCCCTTTCCCTTCCCACGTTCCTCTTCGCCATGCCCCGCTTCGCCCTTCGATAACAGGATGGCTCCCTGCCCGGCGCCCCTATGCCATCGATCCACGAGCCCGCCGTTCGCCCGACCTCCTTCGCCCCGTTCAGCGCTCACCCTCCGTTCGCCCTCATAGTGTGCCATCCGCTGCTCGCCTATCCATGTCCCGCTAACTGCGCAGTCGTGGGACAGAGAAACGTTTGGTCGCGGCTGTTTTCGTCCCCGCCTACCTCGTGCAGTTGCCACCGTATCCCATGATGCGCAATTACCGCCCTCTGGCCCGCCTCAATCCGGGCGCCGCGCCGGTAAAGGGCTTCGCTCAGCGCCTGCGCGCTATGTGGGAGCGGGAGTCGGCGGGGGGGGCCGCGGGCGGCAGCGGGGGCGGAACAGGCGGATGAGCGCATGACAAGGGAGAGTATGAATAGATATAGTGTAACCGTTAACGCGATCAGGGACACTAGCGGGGTGTATGGACCATAGTGTGTTGTGACACGCTCAGACAATGACAATCCAACTCGCTATTAGGCACAGGAGGTGGTTGGTGACGGGATTACATAAGCCGCTCATTGTTAATGACTCTGCTTTTTATTTAATTCTGATGATAAGGTCGCTCCGGAAGTTACGGATAGGTGCATCGCTACAACTACTCGCTAACTAGCACATCTAGCTCACTCTGTCGTGTAACCTTAAAAAAATAATAAATTATTTTATATATACTTCCGGTCTCCTCACTCCGTACATACAGTAAACCTTGTGCGCTCACATATAGAACGCCATTGTGTAGGCCACTAGTACGGCGGGCTTATGTGCTTCATACCTTCATTAAAAAAAACCAGGCAAATATTCACCAGAGATATATCTGAGTTTTATTCAAGTACCGTATATGTTTCATGAAATAAATGGTAGACGGTTTATGCTCACCTCATACTCCTGAGAGCTGTACAAGGGATCATGAGACGCCGCCCTTCTGGTCCAAGTCAAGCTACGGGACCTTTCCGGAGAAGGACCGTTAACACGCGCTGGCACGGCCTTCATGCGAGATCAATAATTGGAATCGACGGGCTGAACTAAAAACATTTAAACGCTCTGGTCGCATTCGGAGAGGCGCCATATTCCGCGTTACTCTCCACACTTGTACATTCTTAATGAATACATAGTGCGATCATCAGGTGAGTCAGGCCACTCTTTAACTGTATGGATATAGCCCTCCATATAAGCGTAAGACGCATATGTTTACACACACACGGGCTAAGGTTATATGAATAGAGAACTCATATATTTCGTCCCGGACTCGTGGTGGCCTCTCAGATGACTGGATAAAATGCAACTTTCGGCCATTAATTTCTGTTAGTCACCGACAGCACTTATTTGTTCTCTTAGCCCTTGAGCCACAGCTGGGACATTCAGTATAAATCGATTAAAACCAAGAGCATTTCGGACAGGTCAACTTTCGCTCGCTCGTGTTCACAACATGCTCTGGTCCCGCCCCCGGGGAATATTGTGTCACCTTCGGTGGTGCCGTCGGCTGGGCTTGGCGGGTGTGGTTCAACTTTGGTAGTGCTGTTTGGCTTGAGCGCTGCTGCGTTGCCGGCTGCCGGTACCAAGATCCGGCTGGAGTCGGAGCGACGGACATCGGCGGCGGGTGCCTCTGTCCGGTAGGAGAAATCGAGCGTTAAGTTGAGTTCGATTGCGGCCGGGGCGCGGAAGGCGGGGTGCGTTCGCGGGGGCCGGTCAGCAGCACGCGGGATCTGATTCGGGTGGGGGGGGCGAGGGGCATCAAGACGGAATGCGAAGGGGCTCCTAATGGAATGGTGAGCGCGCCGCTCGTAGCGCCAGCGCGTGGCGGAGCGAGGTGGGGAAGGGGGGGGAGGGGGTGGGAGAAATACGACGCCGCCGGATGAGGTGCGCGGCTGAGTGCCACGGAGGAACCGTCCGCTCGCAGCCTACAGACGCCACCGCCCACCGCTCTCGCAGGCGTACCTTAGGGGGGGGGGGAATGGAGGCATATTCCCTTACTTTCAGCTTGACTCAATTTGCAAAAGTACGCAATATGTTTAAATGTCCATATTACGAAAAATTAAAAACGTTTAAAATATTTCTATAAAAAAATAATAATGATAATTGTAAATGTAGGAATCACATATCTGGGATGAACTACAGCAGTTGGGACGGAGAAGGGTTAATTGTTGACGTTATTGACAAGAACATGGAATAAGTCATCTATCTGAGAAATCCTATTAACTGATAATTATATTGGATTACTGAGTATTAAACTGAGTAACGAATTATGTAAAATAGCGTAATAAAACAAGTTTTGTGACCAGTACGATTTGCTGAATATTTGAGAAACTTATCTTCAAGAATTTCTTTAAAGGGGCATCTGGCGACTGATAATGGGAGCTAGTGGTGGCTTGTGCTTAGGTTGCACGGTTGCACAACACAAAGATAATCGAAAAATGTCTTATAATATGTAAGGAATATATATTTTTCTTTTAATGACTTTCAACAGATCAGTATTACGAAACCATAGATGTTGAAGCGTTATAAAAATTACGATTCGCGCCCGTACCAAATGCTTTTATGAACGTACCCCCTACAATAACAGTGAAAAGTTAAAATATTTTTAAAATACCAAATAAAATGCAAATTCCAGCAATATATAATCATCCTAGTGATAAAACAAAAGATTTTTAAAAAAAGAGAGCTGAATATTATTGAAATCTGATAAATAAAAGCCGTTTAGCACATAATACTGAACTCTCAAATTAAATAGAGGTTTAGGTGGCATATAGAGGTTTAGGCATATAGAGGTTTAGGTGGCTCAGGATTTCAACTGAAGTCATCGCTGAGCTTCTGTCAGGGAGGTCGCAGAACTTGGGTCGTAACGGTGGCAGGATTTTCGAAACTAGCTAAATAGCTAGGTCGAATTCAGCTGTTTGTCTGAAGGAGAATTCTAGGGGACGGCTGCTCTGATCACTGGGTTTCCGAGGTCTCTCTGATCGATACCAGGCGAATGCCAGAGCAGTTCCCTAATAAACGGGGCACGTTCCGCATGCGAATTTTGCCTTGAACAATATTCTCTCCTGCCAAGTGTGCAGAGCGTGCTGCCATTCGATTTCTTCATGCTGAGGGGTTACACTGCAATTGATTGACGAATGAGTTTGAGCAATAGTTTCATTAGTGACAACAAAGTGCGATAATGATGCAGTAACTTTGAAGCAGAACATACAGATTTTCATGTTGCAGGTGGTCAGGAAATAAAGAGATTGCTCAACCCCTGCGCCATAAGAGTCTTCATGTTCTGCTTTTAAGTTACCCCACTATTATCGTACGTTTCTGTGCGAAACGTTTTATCAAAGTTTTGCCAATGAATTTGGCTGCATTGCACCACTCAGCATGAAGAAACAGGATGACAGCACGTACCACCAGACACTTGTTCTACGCAAGTTTACGTGGTCACTACGCACTCAGGACTGACAAGCGCGATGATGACGCAATCGGGAATTCCAGGGACCCAATGCAACACGTCTGCGCACAGTGTCATCGACTTTTTAATGTGCTTTTTATTTCGCGACTTGTACAACAACTTCGTATTATCGACTGTAGCTACGTTTTGTGGTGAGACATCGCACACAAGATATCTTAAATTCTGGAAATTTCTTTCTCTAAAATTGTTGAATGTGTGAAACTACTACTGTTTTCACTATTCTAATTACACCTTCTGCACCTGCGACGATCCCCAAGTAGGACTTTTTTTTACAAACTAAGTTTTTTTACACAAAGGGTATTTTGTGTTCATTTTAAATCGTTCGAAGTCGAAAGTTAAACCTTTGTAATTCGTAAAGGTATTTGTTCTGTGATATGGTCGATAAATAATATTTTTAAATTTATTAAAATTAAATTTAAAACTATGACTATCACATGATAGTAGGGCTAACTGCATGGAATAATATGTAATCAAATCTATTTTAATGTGACCTTTTAATTGTTTTTTAAATTACACACATGTATGTTTTATGTTATATACCTTATGGCGATAAAATTTATAGTATAACCAGGGTTTTTACACGTAAGTGAAGTTGTGAAAACAAGTTTTTCAAATGATTTCTGATGTTTATTTATAACTCACGCGTTTTGTGTAAAAATGAGCTCAAATTGCGCATTTTCAGAAATACAAGAAAAGTGCCTTGCACCTTTATTGTAGAAATAATCTGAACGTTATCTGTCCGCTCAATCTGCGGAAGTTTGAAGATCGATGCTATCCACTCAGTTAATTTTGACAGTTTTATAATTTTTCTACCTCTATCTAAAGTTTATGGCATTCATACCACTTCATACAATGGTTTGGTCCCCCTGGTCAATTAGTCCGCGCCTGATGCCACGTTTGGTAAAATGGTATTTTGTTGTTCATATCTATTTTATTCAAATGGCGAACGAAACATAAATGTCAACTTAACTCTGCATGTATCAAGATAAACAGTTTTGCCTTGGCGATTTTATGAATTTAATTATTGAATGATTCTTCAAATGTTTGTAAGGGACAGTATTTCCTGATATAAGAATTGGTGAATATATTTCGGAGTTAAAATCAAAGGCAAGTGCCGACAAGCCTCTTCTGAGAGCTTGCGAACTCTGTGTAACCGGAAATGCTAACTCTCTGTGTGATAACCATAAACGAATCATACGAGTGCGGGCGCGAGTGCGGGCACGAGTGCGACGGGAGAGCGGGGATGAGAGAGGCGGCGGGAAGTGAGAATGTGTGTGAGAGCGTGTGTGAGAGCGTGTGTGAGAGCGTGTGTGAGAGCGTGTGTGAGAGCGTGTGTGATGTGAGAGCGTGTGTGAGAGCGGTGTGTGAGAGCGTGTGTGAGAGGGTGTGTGAAGCGTGTGTGAGCGGCGTGTGTGAGAGGTGTGTGAGAGCGTGTGTGAGAGCGTGTGTGAGAGCGTGTGTGAGAGCCGTGTGTGAGCGCTGTGTGGAGAGCGTGACTGCTCAACCGTGTGGAGAGACTGCCGTGTGTTGAGGGAGAGCGTGTGTAGAGGAGAGGCGTGTGTGAGAGCGTGTGTGAGAGCGTGGTGTGAGAGCGTTGTGTGAGAGGTGTGTGAGCAGCGTGTGTAGAGGGTGTTGTGATAGCGTGTGTGAGAAGCGTGTATGTGAGAGGTGTGCTGAGAGCGTTGTGTGAGAGCGTGTGGAATGTCATGGCCGGAGAACGTGTTGAGAGCGTGTGTGGAGGTAGAGCGTTGGCTGTGAGAGCGTGCGCTGAGACCGTGCGTGACAGCGGCGCGAAAGCTGACGCGAGGCCGCGCGAAAGGGCGCGGGAGGGGGTCGGGTAGGACGGGTCGAGTGCAAGCGGTCAGAGCGAAAATGGAGAGAGCATCAGTGAAGAGCCGTAGAGCTGGCGCGAGCGGTGATGATCAGAGAGCGTAGAGAGAGGTAGAAGAGCGCGGGGAAGGCGGGACTTTTTGGGAGAAGGACGGGGAGGGACTGCGGTGGCGTGTGGGTGTGTGGCGGGGCGGGAATGAAGGGCTGAGCGGAGGCGGCGGCGGGAGGCGAAAAGGGGCCTGGCACCCAGTGTTCGCGCGCACCACCCGCGCGCCGCTCCGCGCCTCCATTAGTTCATGCGCCCCCCCACCCCGCACGCCACGCAGCCCCCTCCAGCGCAGGCGCGCCGCCGTGACAAGCTACTCGGGCGCAGAGCCTTGCTTCGGACCCTCTGCCAGCCCATCGCGTCTCTGTCCCCGCCCCGCCCTCGCACGCCGTCCGCCCGCCGT
>BOPP01000194.1:1590768-1658469 GCA_017312745.1 Gryllus bimaculatus | reverse complement strand
CCATTCTCTAGTTCCGCGTCTGCTTGTTCCTCCCCGCCCACCCCTTTCCGTGGTACCAAATCCACTTCAATTCTTCCCGTTCTTTCTCTCTCCATGCGGTCCTGTTCTGCCCTGCCCCATTCTTTCCTAAACTTCCATGTCCTGCTCTTTCCTGTCCTTCCATGTCCTGCTTGTCTCTTCATGTTATGCCCATTCCTGCTCTCCCATATCTCGTTATTTTCTGACCTTTCATTCCCTGACATTTTGATGACCTGCCATAGCTTACTCCGCCCTCTCCTACCCTGTCCTGTCACACCTGGAGTTACCCGATTCTTCTTTCCTCCCTCCTGACCCGCCCCACCATTCCACCGTAATTGTTCAAACATTCTACACTGGTCCTGTCATTGCCTCCTCTGTCGCTCGCGTTCTGCTCTCTCCTGAGCCCCCTCACGCCCCCCCCCCCGTCCCGCTCGACGGCCGCTGGGGCTCTCCGCCCGCACCCGCCCACTGCGCCGATGCACCCGCACGGCGCTGCGTCCGCGGTGGCCTTCGTCCATTTCCGGTTGTTCGCTGTGCGTCAACGCACGACACCGCACTCTGCCCACGTTGTGACATGCGATGATTCATAACCAAAAGTTATGTTCAAAGACAAATTACAAGAGGAAAGAAGTACTCTATTTTCATAGAATTGAAATACGATAATTCTTCGTCATTAATAGAACTGTTATTATACTTTTTAAATTTTAAAAAAGATCACAAATAAAGTCAAATAAGAAAAAAATTGTTATAAAAGGCCTATAAATTGTTTTGCTCAGGTCAAAAAATTTTGCAATAAAATAAACAAGAAAAGAGACGTAAATATATTCATTAAGCATTTCTTTACTTTTCAATCCTGTTTGCTGCAAGACTGAAACACTTCCCACGACTCTGATTCCATGATAAACTGATATTAATACCGTGTTTATGTAGAACAAGAGAGCATTATCAAACCGCTTGTCAGATTCTAGTGATTACCTAACTTTCATATTGATCATATACACATCATCACCGGGCCCGAGAATAACAGAGATAACCCACAGAACCCTTACAGGCAACAAGCCGTGGAACCGAACATTACCACCTCACCGCTTCTGTTAACTGGAGTTTCTCGGTTAATAAACAGCAAACGATTAGGTCAGTTCAAAGGGGAAATTGACAGCTCAAAATTGGGCAAGTTTGGAAACTGTAATATTAATGAATTTTCTGGTAATTACATTTTAAGTTTCTCCATACGAGATTTTCTGACATGTGGATACATGATGAGAACACAAAAATATTTGTTGGTAGAGATTTCAATAGAGCAAACGAAAGTTTGTAACAAAATATCATTTTATATCAGAAAATACAGCAAGTTCTAAGAATATGATACTGGAATACAGTCAGAAATAATATACCACGAAATAACGTTCGAAATTCATAATAAAGATGTGGATTTTAGCTTAACATCATTGGAAAAAACTAGAAATTGCCTAAAAGGATGTCAACATTGCAGGTTCAGAATGAGAATATTTGTAACCAAATATAAGTTACTCTCGTAATCAATTCTCTAGAATCTACTCCTTCGTATTTTGGTCGTTGAATGTTGATGAAAAAGGCAATCGAACGTAATTTTTATGTCTCGATGAATCAAGACTTAATTGTGAACGGACTAGCGGGTTTGTAAACGGACTTGCGCAAACTTTGTTTCTCATTTTTATGTGCCTTGCATTGCCATGTAAGGCATTTCCTCCGAAAAAGTTCAGAAGGAAAATAATTACATGAAAATGGGCGTCTGCTGTTTACGACATAAAGCGATTAAAATGTTTTCATGAGATTCTAACCTCTAGTATTTGAATAGGAGAATATCATATGGTAATTAGGGGAACTGCAACAGCACATACTCTCTCGCATTATCACTAACTTTTGCAATTTTCTAAAATTCAGAGTGTTCAACGAATGGGACACATGTGCCATTCGTTTAAGCATTATTTGTTATACTTTTGGAAAACACAAAATAAAAAATGAATAATTTTTAATATTTATCTAGCAGAAATCGGACAAAATCACTTGTTTTTTCAAAATAATGTTAATGACTTTTTAAGTTCTGATTTTTTTAGAACGGATTTTACTTAATACAGAAATCTCTATATTCAATATGTACTTTTGGAATATTAACTTTTCGGCATTTTCGAAAAGACGGCGAGTTCGCCGGAAATTCGTCTAGGGACCATTTCACATTGTTATTTGATACATAACAAGATCAAACTTAAAGAAAAAAATTGGAGCTCTGTGTTGAGAAGATAATTGTTTGAAAAACACCTATACTTCACGCAAATTAATGCGCAAACAACTCATATTTTTGAAAAATCGTAATAACATTTCTTCTCAATCTGCCGTCGAAGAACAGATCTCATTTTGGAAAAACTCAATCTTCAATGTTGTAGTTGTAAGAAGAAATTTGAAGCAATATTTTCTCGCTCTATTGATTACTTTTGCAATTTTCGAAAAATCAAGAATTTAAACGAAATTAAGATTTGCTTAAGCATCCTTTACCTACCTAATAAGACACAGTTTAATAAAAAAAATTGGAGACCTTTTTTAGAAACAATTTCAAAATGTAAATGAGTCTTCATGTAAAGCACCTCCCAAAAACAAAATTATCAATTTAAAACTCGCATGTCCTCGAGTTTCCATAATTCTATCGGGGAATATCAAATTTGGAAAAAAATCGTCTGAATCGTCGCTAGCGTTTTCCCGTCAATCGATATTTCGGTATCAAGGACCCATAAAACATTGATTCTAACTACACAGTGTGGTAGAAGACGTAATTTACTAAATAAAGAAAAAAGATTTATCAACATTATCGTCGCCAAGGTCCAGCAATAAGAATTTTTAGAAGAAAGTTCGCAGTTTTCCGGCGCACGATTATAATATTTTCGCTTTTTGCGAAGTAAGGAAAAAGTAAAAATAGAGGATTCGAAGTTGTTTGCTTCCAATTCTACTTTGGATTTGCGATTCTCTACGAACAGCCTCAAATACTTAAGTTCCGTCTGTTGTTAATTATTGATTTTTTCTTTTCTTTCGTTCATATGATTTCTAAAAAACGCAATTAAATGTCCAAAGGAGTGAAAAATGCAGAGAAAACGTTTGGAAAATGTTCTAGCAGATCTGATGGAAAATAATGTATGCTCTTGTCACAAACTTTAAATGATATGTCAAACATGTCTGGGATAATAATAATTGTGTTTTTACTGATTGTTCATTACTACTCTCATTGGTCAGCAATATATTATATTATGTTAATATATATATATATATATATATATATATAAATATAATGTTAAAATATTGAATAGTGTTCTATATTTTACTGCACCTTTTTACATTACTTCTCCAATAAATACATTTTACCGATTTAGTCAGAAAAATCTCAACTAAACAAATGATAAATTACGCATTACTTTCAAGAGAGAGTGTAAACGTTTCCCCACTGTCACTCTTCTATTTTCACCCCCTTTCTCCCCATTGCTTCACACCTTTCAGGCCCCAGCGGACGGCCCCTGTTGTTCGCTGTCCGAGTAAATTTCATCACTGCTGTTGAGCGTCTTCGAGAGTTGCGCCCTTTCCTCACACCACTCCAATCGAATTAGCTGCGGGCGCACGCCCCGCCCCATCCCTCTACACCAACACACCGCCATGCCAAACCCGCCACACCCACTGTCTCCGCCACTCCACGCTCCGCCACTCCACGCCACGCCACCTCACCCATCGCCCCGCCCCACCTCGTCTCGCCCCACCTCGTCTCGCCCCACCTCGTCTCGTCCCACCTCGTCTCGTCCCACTCGTCTCGTCCCACCTCGTCTCGTCCCACCTCGTCTCGCCCCACCTCGTCTCGTCCCGACCTCGTCTCGTCCCACCTCGTCTCGCCCCACCTCGTCTCGCCCCACCTCGTCTTCGCCCCACCTCGTCTCGCCCACCTCGTTCTCGCCCCACCTCGTCTCGCCCCACCTCGTCTCGCCCCACCTCGTCTCGCCCCACCTCGTCTCGCCCCACCTCGTCTCGCCTCACCTCGTCTCGCCTCCACCTCGTCTCTCTCGTCCCACCTCGTCTCGCCCCACCTCGTCTCGTCCCACCTCGTCTCGTCCCACCTCGTCTTCGCCCACCTCGTCTCGCCCCACCTCGTCTCGCCCCACCTCGTCTCGCCCCACCTCGTCTCGCCCCACCTCGTCTCGACCCCACCTCGTCTCGTCCCACCTCGTCTCGTCCCACCTCGTCTCGCCCCACCTCGTCTCGCCCCACCTCGTCTCGCCCCACCTCGTCTCGTCCCACCTCGTCTAGTATCGCTCCGTCTCGCATTTGCCCTGCCACCGCCTTGCCCCGCTTTGTTGCGCTTCTCCCCGCCACTGCCCCTCTGTTCCCCAGGTTTCCTCGCTCCCCCGCACCCGACCGCCTGGCTCTACTTCAGCAGCAGGCGCTGCGCTCCTTCGATAACTTGCAGCTGCACTTGCTCCGTGCGTAAGTTTTCTTCAGCTTCAGCAGTTGCGCGAACGACTTAGTGGACCCGACGCTTCCTGCACGGCCTGCGGTTGCGGCACGGGTTGCACGATGCCAGATGCAAGTGGTCATATTGCTCTATTTGTTCTCACGAGGGCTGGTCTACACGTATTGCGCCATACTGCGTCAGAAATTGTCACTATTTACTAATAACGGCGCCGTTGCTCCGCCGAGCCACAGCCATTTTCACTTTCTCGGCCTTACTTAAGTAAGAAGAGAACGTATTGTAATCGTGTGCCGCAAGACGGCGAATTATCTTGGGTTTTATTGCCGGGTCCTGGTAACACAAAATGGATGATGCGCGTGTAAACCGCGTGTATAAACCGCGTGTCCTAGGCTACCGTCTTCACGCCTCCTCACCAAGACGTCGAGAAAAGGTAATTGGTCATCTTTTTCAACCTCCATGGTGAATTTTATCTTGGGGTGGGCGCTGTTAAGGTGATCCAGAAATTCCAGGAGAGTGTGGGGCCATATGACAAACATATCACTGACCCACGTGGCGGGTTTCAGCCTGGCGTTTTCTAGCGTTTCATTTTCAAACGCCTCCATGAAGAGGTTGGCAGCTATCGGTGATAAAGAGGAACCCATTGCTGCGCTTTCTACCTGGTCATAAACGTTACCCCGGAACTGAAAGAAGGTGGAAGACAGGGAAAAGTGAGCGAGGTCGGTCGTACATTCCGTAGATAGTCTGTTCTAATTTCCTCTGAATGACCGTAACTGCCTCGTCAACCGGGACCATGGTGAAGAGTGATATTACGTCAAAGCTCACAAGGATGTCCGTATTCATCAGCAGCCTCCCTTGCAGAAGTGGCTACAGTTCCTGACAGCTGACGCAATATCCTCTGTCAGAGGGCGTAGTTTGCTGGCAATGTGGCGTGCCAGCGGATGCGTTGGGGAGTTCAGCGCGTTCACGGTTGGTCGTAGGGGTATATCGGGCTTGTGGATCTTGGGGAGCCCGTACAGCCGTATGTGTAAAAAAATAAACTTTTTACACATAAGTAGTTACATGACAACTGTTAGCTCATTATAATCGAAACTAGAGGGTCTGCAACAGTACATACTTTCTCGCAATATTGAAAATAGTTACATGACATTCAAATATTGTAATTTCTACCATATTAAAACTCGGTTATGACTTGAAAAAGTCAAATTCAAATGATGCTGCTGTGAAGCATATCCGTGTTTATTTCTGTACAGTACAGCTAGGTACAGTACAGCTAGTACGAATTGTTAGCTTACTTCCATGTAATCCAGGCAAACTTTGGTGAAATATTGTTCTTTCGTTTCTGTATAATGTACTACAAATACTGTAACAGTTAAATTTACATGTTACAAACATGTTGTTTCATTTATAAAAGTAACATACAGCTTGTCCAAGCAGCTTTGGTCATTTCTTACGTGTACAAATGCAAAGAACATGAATAAATTTAACTATTACAGTTAAATTTACAGTACATTATACAGAAACGAAAGAATATTTTACCAAAGCTTGCCTCGATAAAATGGAAGTGACCTAATCATTTCTGAATTCCAGAATCGACAATCAAATATTTTTAAACAAATACATTTGTTTGTCCAACATTAAATAAATAACATTCCGTAAATATAATTTCTTTCATAAAGATGTTATCTACAATACATCATACGGTTTACATGAACGACAACAATGACAAAAATCCTATGAATTTCTGATCACCGTGGAAATGCATACCTCTTTACAAACTGACCACAAAGAGTGGAAAAGTCGAACTTTCAATAACGATTTTTTATTCCAATTTGGGAGACTACTAAAAGTGAGCCGAAAACGGGACCAGCGTCACTTTCTTAACCTTTCTTTACTACTTGCGTGGAAACAATTAAATGTAAACAATTGAGGTTGTTTTAGGGAAAACAATTGTTTAAAATTTAAAAATCACATATTTTTAATGCAAAATTACGCATAAAATTATAATTTTTCGAAAAATTGATCGTGAGATAATTTGAATATCCGTTTCTGATAAACATATTTTATTAAGGAAAACAAATTATCTTCATAATAGTAGTTGGAGAATAACGCCCAAAAAATGAACTGTTGCAATTTTCGAAAAATCAATTATTTAAACGATCAGATCTACAGAATTCTCTAAAGAGTCCTTTTCACTATTCCAGGAGAAAATTTAACCAAAAGAATTGACGCCTCTTTTTGAAAAATTTCAAAATATCCCAGGGCATTCATGTAAAATTAAAATATCGGTTTTAAATTTAAGGGTCATGACATCATTTAGAT
This sequence comes from Gryllus bimaculatus, assembly GCA_017312745.1. Classification (NCBI taxonomy): domain Eukaryota; kingdom Metazoa; phylum Arthropoda; class Insecta; order Orthoptera; family Gryllidae; genus Gryllus; species Gryllus bimaculatus. The sequence continues at coordinate 1,651,652 of BOPP01000194.1, read as the reverse complement.
CGATATCGGAATATCAATTTTGGTGAAAATCCTGCTTACGATGTAGCTGCTGGCGTTGTTCATAGAGAAACGGACAGACAGAGGAACAGACCGCCGACAGACGTATCGCAGTTAATCGATATCAAGGGCAATACATGAATTCAAGAGTCGGAGAATGTAATATACTACACATAGGGACACGATTTATCCACCTTTTCGTTACCAGGGTCCCGCAATAAGAGTTTTTTCTGACAAAATTCGCCGTCTATCCCGCAGCATTACAATTCTTTCTCTACACCCGTAAGCAGTTGCGAGAAAGTAAAAACGAACTGTGTAAATCTTCATATAAACGTTTTATTCCGAATAATCAGAATACATTTCAAACTATAATACTGAAGGTGAGATCCAGGCTGATGGAAAATCCAGCAAGATACAAATTTTCATATTACCAATCTCTGTCACAATCTCATGCAAATAGTTTCTTTTCCTGTGGCGCGCCCTGGTGGCAGCCGTGATCTCCGAGTGCTACAGCGGATGGCGAGGTCTGTGGCGGAGTGGGGTGGGGGGAAACTGTTCCGTCTGCTCCTCCAAAGGGCGCGACGGGCAGAAATTTAATTTGGTGGAAATCGAGGAGCGAGCCCTTCCCGCAGTCGCCCGCCGAAGGGCGAGTGGGCTGCCACGCCCAAACCGCCGGCGCGGAGCGGCTCAGTGGGCCATGCAGGGCTTTGGCACTTCTACGTACTGCGTTGTTCGTTAGCTCGTTCGTTAATTCTCTCACTCATCCCCTCGCTCATGCATTCATTATTTCAATCGTTAGTTCATCCAACCAATCTTTTTTTGAAAAAATCATCCATTCATCCAACAGTTTATCCAGCCAATCCTTAATTCATCCATTCCTGTCGCGGGCTTTTATCCATCCGACAGCCAGTTATCCTTTACGACCCGATGGAACACATATTCGACCATACGCTAGACACCAACACACTTGCGGGCTCTTCTGAAATCTGGGGTCAGCAGAACGCGAGGCCCTCCGCGACAAATACACGGGAGACAAGGGACAAACAAGGCGGGACCTGATCCCGCGACCTTTCAGACCGAAGCGCCGTGTCGGTTCACGCTCTTAGCCACCTCGGCCATCCCAGTCGTCTTCATCCACTTTGTAATTCACGTAATTTTACATTCAAACAATCATTCATTCATCCAATGATTCCTTCACCCCAAAATCCATCATAGTTCATTTCATTAAAGTACAAATTAATTCGTTCATTCAACTATTCCTTCATTTATTCATTTGGTGTTCGTGCGCCTACATCATTTATGTAATCTTTTTAAAATGCATACGCGTAAGTAATTCACATTTGAGTGCGTGGGTGTCAAATGATTCATTAGTAAACTAGTGTGGAAAAGGGCTCATTGTAATTAGAGTCTGGTAAATGTAACGCGACTGACTATTGGAGGCGAGAATTACTAATCGCTTGCGAATTATAATTCATTTGAATGAATAATTTGTGATTCCAGGCACGTCAACTACATTGGTAGTTGGACAAAATGAGAAAATGCAGTTGCATCATTGCAACTAAATATTTTCAACTTCATTTAATTTTAATTATATGTCTTGTAACTGTTTAAGTTGAGTTGTTGTATTTCTTTCATTAAGGCAACATTGTTCAAACAGTTCACTGCTAAATCAACCCAACCCCTTCACATGAATCTCTCACCCGCGTGGCACCGACAGCCGGGAGAAGCCCTGAGCTCCGCTGGTCTCCTGGCATGTGAGGTAATGTGCTTGTGAGTGTAGGAGCGTAATTAAGAGAGGAGGGAAAGACACGGAATAGGAAGGAAAGATCGCGCGAGGCCTGTGGCCCGTTTGTTAGGGTACTGATCCACCATGCGCCTGGTATTGATCGGGGAAATCACCGAAAACTACCGATCAGAGCAGCCAGCCGCTAGACTTTTCTTTCAGACAGCGGCTGAATTCGTTCTGGCTTTGTAGCTAGTGTCGAATATCCTACCACCGGACCTTCGAGACTCGAACACTGGAGCCTCCCGGTGTGAGGCTAAGTCGTTGCACTAAGAAACGGTTCGACAAATTACATGTTTTTCTAAGGTCTAGAACCTTGTGTTATGATAAGTGGAATAAGTAATCATGCTGTTATATATCACTGGAGAGAAAAATAACTTTTATATACAAACGACAAAAAAACAACAAATTAGTGAACTGATGGAACTGGGGAGAGAGTAACGTCATTCCGATATCAGTGCAATAGCGTGCGACCTCGTTATCGATCGTTGGTAGAGCCTGCAACACGATGCAGGAAATATTCAGGTTAGGGCAAAAATAAAAATTTACTCAAAACCCTCCTAATGGGTAACCGTATTTCTCAGGCCAAAATGAAATCAGAATTATTTATTGGAACTATTAAGGGAAATACGACGGAGTGGATTTAACGCCCATCAGCTGCTGTTACTAAATGCTTAACATCAATGTTACTTGTCTTAATGTTCAATTTGGTCTTCTGGTCGCGACTGTAAAAATAGAGATATTTGTTTCTAAAGCTGGTACGGAGTAATGTCATATTTACTTACATGAAATAAATAATTTCATGTCTGCTGTCCTTCTTCAGATCATTTCTTCAACTCATAGTCTTTCACACAAAGCGAATACAAGATAGTATACATACGTTCTACCTCAATTGAATGTCACAGTATATTGACTTTCAGCAGCTACTCGCTACACTTGCATGCAGAGGCTCATGCAGCTGCCACACTGAGTAACATAGTTCATTTTCTGAGAGTTCAGGCAAGTGCTTACCATCTTTTGCAACTCATCGGTGTCGCCGATAAAGGGCGCAATCTTCCAGAGAAATTGGACAATCTGCAGTCATTTGGGGACTTCGGCGACGGCTTATTAGAACCACACAGCGCACAGATCTAACGCGTCCCCTGCGGTTTGTCACCGGACGGCTGCTCCCGTCTCCCCCTCCCCGGAAGGAAGTGCTCTTCTGTGTCCCTCGGAGAGCGCCGCGCGTCGCTTATTTGTCTTCGCATCGAGTTAGCGGCGAACGTCGCGCCGAGCAGGCTCCGCCCGCAATTAGACTTACAGGAGAAGTCGCGTCGCTAGGGTTGGACCAAGGCGGTGCGCGAAGCTGCCTGCGTTGAGCGCGCTGCTATAAATTGCAAATTGAAATATGCAAACTACCGGGTGAAGTAGTGTACTCTGCTCGAGGCTCTAGGTCCAAAGAGGTTGAGCTGGCTCAGGGGCAGATTTGGCGATCTCTGACCGGGAGGGTTGGCCCAGGGCATCATCCGATGTTACTGCAGTCCCTCTGACCGGGAAGTCCTAGGTTCGAGTGTCGACGGTGGCAGGATTTTCGACACTAGCTTGTGAGCTAGGTCGTATTCAGTCTGGAGGAGAATTCTGGCGGCCGGCTGCTTTGATCGGTAGTTTTCCGTGGTTCCTCCGATCAACACCAGCCGAATGCCGGAGCAGTACATTAACAAACAGGCCACAGACCGCGATCAAGCAATCTTTCCTACCGCTTCCTTGTCCTATCCTACTCTTTACATACGCTTTCACTAACAGGCACAGCTCTACCACACAAGTAGGGAAACCTGTCGGGACCTTAGAGATTGTTGCGGCTGGGGCGCTGCCCCGCTTGCGGGAGATACCTTGTTAGGGGAAACCCCGCCACTTCAGACAGGTTTCGGTTTTCAACCGGACAATCCGATTTTCTTCATGTCTGTTCGGTCCAGAGAATATGTATAAACCGGACAAAAGATTGTCCGATTTAAAACAAGTGTAAAATTTGGCTGGAGCCAGCAGAAAACTCAAAATTTCTTACTGTGAACCAGCCAACAAGAAATAGGTTTGTGGATTGTATTTGTAGTTGTAGGGTAGGTAGGAGAAAAGGAGGTAGATTGCGTGCTGAGCCGTCTCGCGAGAGCCAGGGCACAATCGGCACTCGGCAGTCGCTAATTAGTTACTGCTTTATAGGTTATGTTTGAGTATTCCGCGTTTTGAGATAATTAATGTAGTTGTGTGTGTACACTTTTCAAACCGAACATACCTCAACGATTTGCATATCGGCCTACTTACATTTCATGTGGTGTTTGAGTAAAAAGTAGATTGTAATTTTTTTTCCATTTTCAGTAATTTTTATGAGCTAATAAAAACATAAAGTTCAATTTCCTTTCGAGCGCATTTGGAAAGCGCAGGTGTGAGTCCCGAAAGTAGCCGATTTTTGTCAATGGCTGAACGGATAGGTCGAATTCGGCCACTGGCTGAAGAAGAATTCTAGCCGTCGGCTGTTCTGATCGGTAGTTTTCCTAGATATCTCCGATCAATACCAGGCGAATACCAATGCTCTAACAAACGGGCCACGGTGCACGATATTTCCTTTCTTATTCTTGACCCATCCACTCCCCTTAAGTACACATACGCACTTACTAACACATTAATGAAGTATACTGCCACACATATGGTCGGAAGCGTGGAACTAAATATTAAAAACATTTTAAGGCAACCGTTTTGAGTTGCTAGCACGATTTTCATTCTTGACCTTTCAAAAGTATTCGTGCCCAATTTGAGAACAATCATTCCAGAGGTAGTAAAGTTTTTTGCCACATACAAACATATGCTCTTACTTTCATACAACAAGCAGTAGGGAGGGGGGAGTAAATCAACAACAACAAAAATCATGTGTACAAACCGTTGGGGATATGACGGTAAAACAAAACTAATTTGGTCTCATGAATTTTTTCTATAAGGTGTTACAATTTAATGTTGATGGATAAGGTAGTTGTGTGAAATCTGTCCGTACAGACGGGTGCACAAAAAGACAACAATTGATTTGTAATAAATATGCTTTTTCACAAAATACAGATCTTACCGCATACATTTTCTGAAGACTTTACTCCAACATCAGTGCTATCAGATATAGAAAGGAAAAAATATATAAAGGCTATACAGAACCTCAACAAGTAAGGGACACCCCCCCATAACTTCTAAAGGGTTGATGATATCGAAATGCAGTTTTCACTCTACAATGCAAAATCATGAAGCAAGTAGTATGTTGTAGAAATATTGTTTGAAAAATTTTTAGTTTTTGAGCTATCCTAATTTTAAGTACAATGCAAGTTTTTATCGCGGGAGGTGGCAGTGATCTTTCCCTTTTGGATGGCAAGATTGAGCGCGGACCTAAACGTCTGCTTGAGGTATTTTCCGCAATCAAGTGTCTCACTGCATCTCAAATAGTCTCTCGGCATGTGTAGAGGTGTAGAGCGTGTAAATGTGAATGTGTGTAGATAAGGGATGAGGATAGGACAAGGAAAAGGAAGGAAATAGTGCGTAAGGTCCGTTGCCTGCTAGTTGTATGTGTGGTGCTGCGGTATGCGCATGGTGTTGATGGTAGAAACCACAGAAATCTACCGATCAGATCAGACGTCCGCTAGAATTCTTCTCCAGCAGATGTTGAATTCTACCTAGAACATCTGACACTGCCGAACTCGAAAACTAGGACCTCCCGGTCAGAGTCGCATCAACCAGGTGCACATTTTAGTACTCGTATTATTCGCATGTTGGGTTTGGTGAGCGCCTGTGTGAAAGCAGGGATCTTTTGTTTCTGAATCTGATATGGGTCCTTCAAATGTGTCTTTAATCATTTACTGAAAGAATTCATTCTTCGTGTTATTAACGTAATTTTAAATAGCCAACGGTTATGTGTAATGATGTCAACTAGCCGGACATGTCATGCAAGACCTTTGCAAGGTCGAACGCCGTTATGCTTTACATTGACAGTGTTTGACTTTTATGGGTTTTACGAAAGAGGGTGAGAAAAAAAAGAGATTATTTGTTCTAAGAATATGCTTCGAGATGAAGGCTTAATATAAGTCTGAACGTTCCCGTTTTAAAAATACATATATGCTTAATGGCTTAACTTCAGTGTTCCCAATAAAAATAATTACAGTGATAGGTGATACAGTACAGTGATATGTAATAGCACACGAGAAACGTCTCTGTGTACTTTTATGTGAGATAATTGTCATTGTTAGAAGCTTTGACTATTTTTTCCCGTCAATGAGCTAGAAATCTCTCGCCATTGTTTACATCGGCATCCAACGGTCTTTTTATTCTATCAACATTCCGGACTGTCGATTGTAAAAGAAAACTGACCTCTGCTGCTCACAGAAGAACCTGGATCAGTGAAAAACTATTTAGTTTCCAAATAGAAAGGAAAAGAAATAATATCTTATGGTGTGAAAAAAAGAAAAGTCATAATACTCAATGAAAAATACCTGTTTTTATTCATTACTGCTAGAAATCACTAGTTAAGAATAGGCAAGGTTTAGAAATTTTAACTTCAACTTTGAATATTAGTTAAATATTGTTATTATTATTTTATATTCTAATTACAAATTGCAATGTATACTTGTAAGCAAATTAGTATTATTTGCGACGATTATACTCGTAAGTAGTAGATACGACGGGATTGAAACAAAATTATATGCATTTACATATACATAAATATAGGTACTACATAAATACTCTTATGCCAAACTTCTATTTTTCTTGCATCCTATTTAATATGTAAGTTATCATAACAAAAGAATTCTTCCTGTGTATATTTGTTCAGTGAATCAATCAAATAAATAAATTAACTTAATGCATTATTATTTGTACATTGTATTTAGCAAATGTCTACCTTTAACAATTTTTTATATCTTTGACATTAATATTCATAATCTTCAGAACATAATATTACAATAATAATCATCTAAATTTTTGACAAACTAGACATAGCAGTGACATAACTGTGCACAAACAACATTTTATATGTTTAACTAATTGTATGCATACTATATATTCTTGGCTATTTAGTTTGGTGTTCGGCACCTCAGCTTCAATGATTGTCTTAGGGTGAAGTTAGCTCCACCTGAAGGGATTTTATGAAGGAGCTAATGTACAAACAATGATCTCCCTATCCTCCCCCATCTTGCAACATTCCATTTCCTTCCCCGTTCGCCCCTCCCCCTCTCCCACACTTTTCCCCGTCACGGTCTTTCTGAACTCAACGCGTATTTATTGCGAACGCGTGGAAGTCAGAACTCGGTCCAAACTTTTTAAGTTGCGTGTGTTTAAGTTGCTACTCTGAGGGAAAGTTTTTAAATTAGACTTTCATCTCAGTTAATAGCCTTCTCAAGATGTTCACTGTGGAAATGAGGGGGAAGATGCATGGCACCGAGACAGGCTTGACGCGATCTGAGGGAAAAGTTTACCTCATCACCGTTTGTACTATGTTGTAAACGATGGAGTGAGGGGCAAAAAAAATGTAAACTGTTTTCAATCGGAAGAGAAAATTGTAGTCGAATTATCGGTAAACGACATCACAGTAAGAGCTATGCTTGATATGAAGATATATGTACCATAAGAATAAATAAAATTTAAGGTCAGTGAAATAAGTAAATTGAAAACTAGATGTGAATGTTAACTTTTCGTACTTCCTTCTTTGTCATGAAAACGTTTTGAACTAGTGTGCATTGGGAAGCAATTTCATAGAGTATTATTAATTTTATAAAAACAATTCTAGCAAGTCATATCACACAAATGTCTAACAAAAATGTTTTACAAATATCTTCATAGTTCCAAGACATTTAAAATACCTTTTAGGTCCCTTCGTTACTTCATTGTTTGCTGTGTAGAATGTATCAAACTATTATAGGTAATTTCACTTAATTTTTCAGACAAAACTACTATTACTTCCCACATTAAAAATACTTAAATGTTCAGATACTTTGAATATTATTATGTAATATTACAATGCAGTGAAATAAATTGAAGCTTTGAGCCACCTAAGTTGCTTATAACTCAAAAGAGAAATAAGGGAACGAAGATAACACATGAGAAGAGAGAAAGAAGGAAAGGACCGGGAAAAATACAAAAGTGATGAGTTTTTTGAAATATTTATTCACCTGCAGGGATTTTTTAAAAAGCCTATAGAAAAGTTTTATCTAAATATAAATATAGTACATAATAATTTCGAAAGATCACACACTGTTAAATGTAACACTTATAAAGAAGCAAAGAATACTTCAAAGTTTCTGTCTCTTGACGGTGAAAAATCACAGATAAAGGACAAGGCAATGTGTTAAGATGTATTTGAAATTGATGCTTGATATACACACATTCATAGAAAAACACTAATATACACACATATTGTGGAAAGCAGGTGGCACATTAAATGCACATCGGCATTTCAAAAACGTGCATCACATCCGAAAGGCAACTATTAAGCAGCGAGACAACTTTCTGTGATATCCTTGGAAAGTACAATGAACTGAAGTTTGGGTCGACCGAGCTCAAAGAAGCGAGAATTTAAGTTGTATCCGCTGAGGCAGCTTACTACAAAGGCCTCTCGCATAACTTGTGAAGGAAGATTTATTGAAATAGAATCTTTTGAATATTAACGAAACGATGATTCATTTAATGAAGGCCTGCACAGCATTTTGCACTTTGCTTGATCTCGACAGCCGCGCGCGAGCAACTTCAGTGCAAACTCAGGCCACGTGAATGGGTGAGGATTAGACTCGTTCTAGGAGTGGCGACTGCCAATGAGAATGCGCAAACCGAACCGTACCGCGTAAATTCAAAGAAGAATTGCAAGAATGACGGACTATTACATATAGTTCAAATAACTTTACCCTTTATTTTGGAAATATTTGTTGTCGATGTATGACAATGCGATCTTAAAACTAATTAGACATATTTGATTTGGGTCCAGTATTATAATTGCTTGTAAGGCTTACAGTGTAATTTGCTTTGCTAGGATGTAATCATACATTTAGCGTGCTGCTAAATACAAAATTGTACAATTGAATCTTTATTGTTTAATGACGACAGTAATAAATTATTTTTTCATTAACTATTTTTAATTTATTAAGACTTCTACCAAAGCTAAAAAATCTTATTCTTAAAAAAACATTACTTTCTGTTCTAATTTACATTATATATTTCTAATTTCAAACCTACGAATACTATTTATTCATAATCATTTACGTTTTCATATAAGAAGATTAAACTTTTTTCGTTTTATTTAACAAGACTTAATAATGTCAAGATTGCCCGTAAAATATCATAAAGAGGTTTGCTCGTTGGTATGTTTTATTCAGCTTCACAATGAGGGAAAACTGTGAGAGTATATGTGCTGCCTGACATTTCCCTTCTTGGAATTGCCTATATTTCAATTTTATATCAATCTCGATGTGATAGACTGCTCTCAATTTCCTCCATTTTGCAATAATTTCAAGATTAGAATATAACGTTCCTGGTGAAAATTAATGATTAAATTGTAATTTTTTGTTAGTTTATGTTACATAAATTTATAAAAGAGGCCACCGCTTTAAAATCTTATTTACAAGTTACAATGAGCATAAAATAAAATAAAAATGTCGATACATTTCAGTGCACAGAAGAACATATGCAGTGAAATATGGCTCTTATAGCTAGAAATACGGTATATTGCCTATCAAAATAAGTGGTCACATCATTTCACAGTATGGAGCGTTGCATAAGCCTGTCAGGCATTCAATCTACGGCGGCGCGTTGACCCCGCTCTGGCTTCCTTCCTCCCCTCAAAGCTGCCCACTCCCCACTACTTGAACTTTCGCAGCTCTCGCGGGCAGACGACTGGCTCGTAAGTGCAGAATGCACGCGGGAGTAAGCGTTGTCCAGCCTAGAACTAACGGAACGAAGCTCACATAAGGACCAACTGCATTAGAATGAAAATATAGTATCTAGTATAAGTTGCGAGATACATTGAACTTTCAATTTATACAAAAACATTCTTTTTTGAGTTTCGATTAATTATACTAGTAATTGTTTGCGTTCTAGTTATATATGCATAATCGGATATAACTCATGCCCATTGCTTATTGCGGTAGGAAGAACTGCTGACAAGTTGAGCTGCCAAAAACGGTACAATTCTGCAGAGGAGAGACAGCAAATCATTGCTGCAATGGAGACACGAAGATAATTCATCCGCATTATACTACATATTACTATTGTGGAAAGTACGATAAACTATTATTATTCCTATGTCAAGGAATCCTAACCAAACGACGAGTGTGGTGTGAAAAAATTTGTGGGACAGAGGGGTGAATTACAGAGAGGCAAGTTAACGGTATTTTGGAAGCAACAAGTACACGTTCTAGTCACCGCGGAACCCTACCGCGTAAATTTAAAGAAGAATTGCGAGAATAACGGACTATTACATATAGTTTAAGTAACATTACCTTTTATTTTGGAAATATTTGTTGTCGATGTATGACAATATAATCTTAAAACTAATTAGACATATTTGATTTGGACAACTCCTCAGCACCGGCAGATGAACCGAGGTGACGGCGCTTGTTATATATTGCAATCAGCCGCGCTAATGCCCGCTCGTTATGGGTGCCCCCCCCCCCACAGCTATCGCCCAAACCCCGCGCATCCACTTCCCACCCCTTGAATTTGCCACGCCGCAACTGTCCTATTGTGCGAAACGAAGGTCCGCACTGTAAAACTATTCGCGAAATGAAACGCCGGGCCGGGCCGTGACGTGACGTGACGTGACGTGACGCAGCGTGACTCGCGCCGAATTCCTCACGGCAGACTGAGTCACAGCGATGATCACCGCAAGTTGGGCCGTAGTTCACTACGCTGTTCACTCTCAACCGCTGACGAAGACGTCGAGTATTTACGCAATGTTATTGGATTTGAGTTCTGAATCTGAATTCTGAAAACGACTTGGCGTTGGAAATGATACTCCGTTCTATTGGAGCAAATAAGGAGAAAGAAGCAATTAAATGTAGAAAACAGAAACATGGAGAATTTGCTCTAAGCAATTTGATGACAAATTTAAAAAACAATTTTATATTAAATCGCGATTAGTAGAGACCGATTATTTATCTAATTACATTTTTTTGCCTTTCTACTTACCGTACTCAAAATTGTATTCTTGGTGAATCGTTGCCGTCTAAAAACAATATCCACCTTTGCGTTACATATTACTGCATATTCAGTCCATTATTACATATTTAACATATTTTGCTATTTGTACAATATTTTTCCTTCTATCAATTTTCTGCAATTTTATTACATATTTTTAATGAAAAGTAGTATTTTCATAACAATTAGCATTTTTCCTACATTATTACTGCATGCTGTCTACTGGAGGTATGATACGTAATGACGCGGTCGGATGTTGTCAGAGTCTGGTGTGTGTAATTCAGTTATCTGAGGGGGGAGGAGCGGAAAGAAGTGCGCGTCAGCGACTGAGAACACTTTCACTTAGGAAGATCCCTGACACCGTGTTTCGTGACCTTTAACCTTAGTTCCCGAGAAACGTCGGCGATCGCCCCGACGTGCAAGCTTCAGTGAAAATACTGCTCGCTGCAGTGATTATCAGCTGGTTTCAGATATTGCCAGTTTGTACTGGGTTGTACCTGTGTTGTACTGTGTTGTACCGTATTGATGGCTTCTAATGCTTCCAGTCTGGCAGCTAGACTACGTTCCTGGATAGCAATAGATAAAGCTTTTGCCACGGATTGATTGAATGATATCTAAAACGTTTGCATTAAAAAACATTGTTTAGGAACTTTGTTATAAATGTAATTTCTTATTTCGTAAATGTGTTTTATAATTAATGCATTTTTATATTTATCCGATTTTATATATTTATTACATATTCTTATTTATTTACATTACATATTGCTATGTAGGTTTAATACATATTTTGACGATTCATACCACATATTTTTCCGTACTCTAATGATCAGCTCAAAGAAGTGCATGAACTGATCAAAAATGAAATTTGCAGAGAGGTCTACAATTCCTCAATGTCTATTGGAACAGAGGAGAACTTAGCAAATATTTTAAAGAACGTATTTATTTTATAGTATTTTAGTTATCAATAGAGCCAGAATGTGTATGCAAATTTTACATTTATTGTTAATGGTTTCTTAGAAGAATATCACATTTCTTTACGAAGCACTCGATTTGGAGTAGTTCTGCCAAAATTGATTTTCCAGATTTTTCACATTATCGCTTGTCTGAAGGTTACTGCATATTTTTGCGCTTTCAGTGAAACTTTTGACACAAGGGAAATTGGTAATTTATTTACATGTTTATTAATCATTGGCTATTTAAAAAAATGTCTTCATCAACATCAACATCAACATCAACATCAACATTTCATCATGGTTTGTGTCATAAAGAACTTTACGAACGGCATCAATAAGATTTTCTTTCATGTTCAGCCAAGTAACGGCGAACCTTCCCAGGACACATTCTACACTTCTGCTTTGCAAATACAAAACCCTTAACACGATGTCCTGCCTACTAGCAATGGCAATGCAAACATGAATGATTTGCCTTTGCTGTTCAACTTCGACTACGAAAGTTGTTCGATGAGACATTCTTGGAGTACTGTGCATTCATGGAAACGGTGGCGCACGTTTCTACGCTAAGCGTTGAAAATATCTGGTGTAGACTGGATGGAGAAGGCTTCAAGCTGAACGTTTGGTTACCAGTTTAGTTTCCTTTGCCAATGATGTTTCACGTTCAAAAAGATAGGGATGTCGAAACTGGAAAACTCACAGAGTAAGCAGTACACCTCATGTTTCTCGAACTGCTGTGCAGAACCAAAGCCTTTTGCAGAAAAAATAAATTAAACATATTTTTTATCTAATTGGAGATGAAAAATTTGTTCCCGTTAAGTAAATAATAGTTTATGAATTAAATGTTAAGAATTAAAATAAATCTTACGTAATAGATATAAAAGAAGAACGTTAAAAGGAGTCTCTTCTGATGGTTTTTGTAGGAGTGTTTACATTCTGTGTAGGCTCCCTAAGTAGTATTAATTTAGCTCACAGAATTTTTAACATGCAATGAGCAATGAACGGTGTTGTTCTCTGTTGAAATGAAAATGCTGAAAGCACAGAAACGCACGATTACGAATCTACAAAAAGCAGCTTGCAATATTAGTCTACCATTAGCTTTCACTCCGCTCTGACATCACTAGGTGCGCGTTCCATCCATCGTTCACTGTACATGTCTCTTCTCATTTGCCTATCGTCTATTGTCTATTTCCTCCTCCCAGATCTTATTCCCTCTAATCTTTATATCGAAGCCTTTTTAGTGTTTTAATGATCCCTATTAATGTCACTGTTTTTCATCTTTATTTTTATTTTAATTCTTCTTCCTGTCGCTTTTCTATTCTACCGAGACTCCTGGTCTCCGCATGTCTCCTTGTCTGCTTTGCACCCCATTAATATTTTAAAATTCCCTCCTCTCTCTTTCTTACAGCAGGCGGCCCCTTTACTTGTATATTTGGGTATTTTTATGTGTGTACTTGTCCCCATCCCTCGTCTCATACTCTCGTTCTATGCCTCTTCCTCTGCTACTTTGAATCCTTTTAACTTTTGGTAACTTCTCATTTTTCTACAATGTTGTATGTGGCTCAGTGCTTCAACTGACGTCATTGTAGTACCTCTAACCGGAAGATTCTAGGTTCGAGTACCGACGGTGGCAGGATTTTCGACACTAGCTTGTCAGCTAGGTCGAATTCAGTCGCTGTTTGGATCGCTGTCGCGGTCTGATGCTCTCATCTGTAGTTTCCCGTGGTTTCTCCGGAAAAAAAACCAGGCGAATGCCAGAGCAATGCCCTAAGAAACGTACCGCGAACCGCGCGTGATCTTTTCTTCCTCTTTCTTGTCTTATGCTCACCCCTTACACACACATACAAACACACACATGCATGCTCTACACTACCACACATGTCAGGAGACCGGTCGGAAGCTTAGAGCTCGTCCCGACTGAGGTGGTGACTGCTGGTGGGAGATACCAGATTGGGGAAACCCCGCTAGTCGATGGGAGATCAGCGTCGAATTCGCCATTCAGCGGGGGACGATCACCACCACCACCACCTCCCGAGGTACAAACATTCACTACGCATACGGGAAGAATTAATTCATTTCGTAGAAGCGCCCGGAACTGCTAACAATCATTTACCTTCGTTTTCTTTCTCTTGCCCCTCCGCCTGTGTTATAAAATCGTCCTTTATTGTCTCTGCGTCCGCGCGCGTGTCTCGAGGGCGGCTCGCGCAGGGCAGCTGGGCGGGTTAATGGCGCCGAAATAATTGCGCGGGGACAAAGGGCGCACCTGCGCACTTGAGCATCAAAGCAGACACAGGTAGTGCCGGGGCAAAAAGACTCGGTAGTTGCAGACAATGCTGGAATGGGAAACCAGGAGAGGTGGCTCAGGGCATCAACGGATGCCACTGCAGTCCCTCTCACCGGGAGCTTATAGGGTTCCACTCACAACAGGGGCAGGAGTTTCGATACAAGCTGCTTAGCTTCGCGAAATTCAGTCTCTGTCTGGAGGAAAATTCGACCGGCCGGCTGCTGATCAGTAATTTTCCGTGATTTCTCCAGTCAACACCAGGCGAATACCGGAGAAGTGACCTAACAAACAGGCCACGGTCGCGCGCGATCCTTCCTTCCTTCCTCCTCCTCGTCCTATACCATCCCCTTTCTTACTCAAACTAACCTGCTCTACACTGCCACATTGTCGGGAGGCTGGTCGGAACCTTAGAGTTTATCTGGACAGGGGCGGTGCTTCGCTGATGGGAGATACCTGGTTGGAGAAAACGTCTAGCCGACGGTAGGTCAACGCCGGAGGGGGGGTAAGATCAGCACCACCTCCTGACGAAAAATACACACACTACACGTGCGGGATTAGTGACCTTACCATGATCATGGCCCATGGAATCGCCACTCAATGAATCCGCGAGGAAAACTTTAGAAAGGATTCTTCTAACACAAGAAGTTTTCGTTCGTAAGTGAATTTTAGAACAACATTAACCTAGGTGGCGTATTCTGATGCCTTATAATAATTGTTATAAACTTGTAAGGCACGAAGGGGGTTCGAATATTATAACGTTTTCCTAATAAATTCATGGTGGAAGTGTCGAATAATGAAGTTATAGATGTACCATTTCAATGAGTTTGGTAGGCAACATTTTATGCACAGATGTTTTGCAGGTCTAGACTGTACGCAGTCAGATTTTGCGTACTTGCCAAATCCAACGTATGACGGGTTACAACATAATCCGGTACAAATGTCACATGTATAAATTCTTTATATGACTTCTACTTAATGTTAATTGGTAAAAGTGATCACTGGTCGTCTTCATGCTCTAAAAGTTAACACTTATTCTAATACGGATACAAGTTAATCATAATTAAGTAAGCACAAATTCTTACTTACCTTTATAGAAATGTTAGAGTACAATATTTTGCAGAGATTATGAGCTCGATAGCGTTTATGTTAAGCGTTAATTGAATGGAGGTTTTCCAACTTGTAATATCCGTGAATTATTGTAGACAAATAAATAAACAAAATCGAAGCTAAATAGGAGAGTTGGCTCAGAATATCAACTGATGTCACAGCAGTGCCTCTGGCCGGGAGGTCGTAGGTTTCCACACCCATCGGTGGCAGGGTTTTCGACAATAGCTACATATACAGATCGAGTTAAGGTACTGTCTGAAGGAGAATTCTAGCGCATATTATCCGTTCACCTTAAAAAAATCCTGATGTAAACAAAAACAATGCATGTGTGTTAAGATGATTATCATTGGTTTGAAGTGTGAGCTCTGTTGTTGTAGGGATCCTAACGCGAAAGTAAATTGTTCTCCGCATAAGAAATAATTTATCTGCCAACATTCGTTAAATTCACCTTGCGCCAAAATTATTGCAACGATTTCGAGAAAGAAGACCATTGTGAACTGACTGTGTGTTGCTGTGCGATACGAGAACAAGTCGCTGGCAGATCAGCCCACGGACCGTGCTGATCGACGTCAGGCGCGTGGGACGCGGCTCGTCGGACTGCGTCGCCACGTCGCCGATCGGCCTGCGAGGCTCTGCAATTCAGTTCGTTTTAGAATGTTTAAGACTGTGGCTGGCTCTTCAATAATTAAACATAAGTGTGAAAAAATGTTCGAAGGAGCGAAAAGCGCATCTTTCTTAACGTTCGCAAATCGTTATTGTATCGGAACTCGTTACCGGTGAAGCAAATCGCAAAGTTCACTGGAATACCCGTAACCCGTATCCAGCGTATTGAAACTTGGGAAACTTCACTGACAAGGGACAACTACCAACGCCAGAGAAGAAAATAAAGGGGAAGAAACATATGATTGAAGCTTGCGATAATTTTGCTGGGAGTGCTGTTTCATCGAATGTTCATTCCTTGCATCAAGATGGCAAAGGAGCAGAAACGAAACACCAACGCTTGCGAAATTGTAGCAGCTTGAGAGTTGTGATCAAGAACTTTACGAATTTTAGACCACCCAATTTATACAAATAATTGACATCCAGTTATTGACAACCGCTTCCTCGTGGAGGCTGATTGTAAGCAAAGTGAAGTTGCATGAACATGACATTTTCATGACAGCTCATTCCATTTAAATTGGCGGGATGATACTCGCGTCATCAAAAGTAGTGCGCTAGGAGTTGTTCAATCAGAAGCGTAGTGTGACGCAAAGATTTCTTCAGTTTTTTACTATATGTTTTTTCTTAGGGCGAACGGATAATAGCTGCTCTGGTCGGAAGTTTACTATGGTTTGTCCGATCAACACCAGAGACGAATGCCGGAGTAGCACACTAATAAACGGGCCATGGACCGCGTGTGATATTTTCTCTCTCTATCTTGTCGTATCCTCACCCCTTACTTACACTTACAGTAACTTACACTAACATTACTACACTTACACTAACACTTCTTACTTACACTAACATGCACACACTATCATGCATGCTGGGAGACCGGCCGGGAACTTAGAGCTTGCCTGGCTGGGGCGCTGCCCCTCTGGTGGGAGATACGTAGCTAGGGAAAATCCCGCTAGCCGACGGTAGATCGGCACCGGAGCTCACCAGCTAATTACATTCACTTCCGGATGAAAAAACATGCACAACACTTACGGGAATAGTGTCCTTAGTAGTCAACGCGCTCGAAATCACTAATGAATCAATCAATTAATCACTAGGAGCTAAATAGCAAGTGCCCACCAAGAGAATGGGCCATCGTGACAATTAAAAGAGGTAGGGCGACGCAGGTTGGGGCACAGAATGCATGTGATGAAGCGCGTAGGGGAAGGGGTACGTGTCAGTCCAATGTAGGATGGGGAGGCAGCGAGGCAGAACGGAAGGGGGGAAAGCGGGGGGTGACGTGGAGACGCAGGGCAGGGGGTGTCCAATTACGTGCCATTGTGCCGTTGCGCTGACGCAGCGCTGCGGTCGCAAAGCGCGCTCTCTTGTTTGGGCGCTTCTTTTGTTTACCTAAGCGACCGATGCGCGCACGAAACCATGAAAACTGGAGCGCATGGCTCCTTTTAGCGACGGGTAGTGCTGCGCGAAGACTACGAAAATACAAGACAAAATGTCGAAAAATTAACTTCGCTGTTGGCTTGTTAAAGTATTTCGAGGGGCAATTGAAAAAAGGAGTAATCCTATAGAAATGCGTATTATTAGGGAAAATGGTCTTCATTTTGTAAGGATGCCCCTTTGTAATGACGAGTCTTTTAAAATTTTACTTAATACTTAAGTAAACTTATTAAGGCATGATTGTTTGTAGTATATCTAAATTAGTTCTATCTCTGGTTAGTTTTTTTTAGTAGATTATTGATGAGATAACACGAAAATGTTTGAATTTGGGTGGAAAAATTATTTCTTAAATAGATAAACAATTTATAAATAATTATATACAATATTATAAACAATTTATATTTTGCAGAATCATCATACAAACTAACGGATCTGGAATAACTGAAGGACTAGAAACTACATCTAAACCAGAATGATTCAAACAGGCATTGAAAAAATGTCTGATACCACCTAGGCAGTAAATAATACGAGGGCAGCAATTCCCATGCAGTTCGCTGGCTCTGCAGTTACTGAAAGCAACGGAGAACAGTAAGCCAATGCAGCGTATGCGCGTAATTGAAAGCAAATACAAAATATTTTTAGCAATTTCTGCCAGCACTTCAATTTCAGGAGGACAAAATTCATCTGTCACTGAAAACAGAAATCTGTTGCATGGTTTACACGAGCATTAATTCCAGTCATCCAAATAAAATTTTTATCCACCTTTCTAGACGAGTAGAAAGTAATAGCAATAAACTTTTAAAACGAAGAAATCTTTTAAATCAATTTAGAAGTAAGCATTGCAGTGGAGGAAGCCTTGCTATAAAGGAAAATTAAACATCTAGAAACTATTAAAGTAAAAGAAACAAAACCCGACGAAAAGCGCATGTTAATTCTGAAGGACTATCTAAAATTTCAATAGAATTTCTGCCACGCGCTATCTCTTATTAAGCCCTTTCTTCATGCACTTCTCGCTTAGATCGAAACACATCTTTACTTTCTCGTATACGTACGTATACAGGTAAACAGAGTAATAAACAAAATCAATTTGTCTCCAAAATGGCACCAAATGAACCATTTTTGGACGGAAAGTGATACATTCTATGTAGAAGGTGAAATAAACGATATTCTGTTTCCGTTTGTTTTTACTTTCCAGTATACGTACGTAATTACGGAGTAATATACGTAATACAGGGAAAGTTTTGAAATGCTTGCGCGAAAAAGAGGGGAATTTCGGCAGAAAAAAATAATTGCCGAGCCACCGAAGAAAGTGGATAAATTGAGTTTCTAAAATTTTTAAAAAATCGTCTAACAACGTGGTGTAGCCAGAATCTCTTATGTGGGTTCTTGATACCGAAAAATCATTATACGGAAAAACGTCCGTCCGTCCGTCCGTCCGTCCGTCCGTCCGTCCGTCCGTCCGCCCGCCCGCCCGCTCGTCCGTCCGTCAACACTACTAAAGTAGGATAAAGTAGCCTAAAATATACGTAGGATTTTTTCCAAATTGAAGAAACCCCTGCCCATCTGGCTAGCGTCGATGCTTTGATATTTTGAAGAACGTTTTTTTATAATTTGGGGTCCTTTCACTAAGTCCTCTGGACATTTTAAGGATTTTCTCAAAACTGGCTCCAAATATTTTCCTTAAATTTCTTGTAAGAATGGAGTAACTTACACTATAAAAGTGGACTAGGTTCTATTTTCATTGTTTACTCTGAATTTTCGAACATTTCAAAACTATGATTTTTTCGGCTTTTCTACAACAACAAAAATAAAGATCGACGTTTTCCCTTCAAATTACATTTGTTCTCCATAGTGAGTTATTTCATTTAGGTCGTGTACCTTTTTGGAAAATTTCAATATTCCTCCGCAATATTTCGGACAATATGTACAATTTAAAAAAATATAAAAACAAGATTTTCTAAAAAATGTCTGCAAATTGTTTCTTTAAACTTTTGGTTGGGATAGTGCAAAATGCACTCTTACAAGATTACATAAACGCCATATTGCTCAATTTTTTAAATTCAAAATTTACAAAAATGTATTTTTTTTATTTGCCTCTCATGATGTTAACATTTATATCAATGGCAATTTGTTCACATTATTGTATTTATGAGTACATGTGCTTTAAATAATGTCACATAATGTTTCTCAAAAACACAACTGTTTTTCGTGAAAACTAGCTCAAAATTCCGCCTTTTTAGAAACATTTAAAAGCAATTTTCTCAAAAACTGCTCCAAATTCTTTCTTCAAACATTTGGAACGGATAGTGCTAATTGCACTTTTTAATATGACGTAAAGTTCATTTCAGTGTATTTATTTTGTTTTTTCAAAAATTACACAAATGTAAATTTTTTTGAAAGATCTCTCAACGCCATTGATATTCACATTTCCAGCAATTTGTAAACACTATTGTATTTATTAGTTAATGTGCGTTAAATGACGTCTTATAAAGTTTTTCGAAAACTCACAAATTATCTGTGAAATAGAGCTTCAAATTTCGAATTTACAGTAGCGCTTAAAGGCGCTTAAAATTTTCATAAAAACAGCTACTAATTTTTGAAAGAAAATTACTATTTAGGACGAGGTTTTTCTGCTCTTTAATGATCTTGAAATAATATTTCCGTTCCAGTATTAGGAAGCCGAAAAATTTAGAAAATGTAAACAAAACTTGTACTTTGTACTTTGGGTGGTGATAGATTGTAGCAGGCAAGAGCATGTGGCAAGTTCGAATAGCTTGCCGCAGCCAAAGGAAGTAGAAAACGAATACAAGAAAGGCTGTGCCATTCTGTAGCACTACTAGTTTCAAAAAATCTCACAATCATCATATTTTGTCATCTCTCTCACGTCATTTATATTTACATTACCGGGGATGTGTACACATTATTGAATTTGTGACTGCAAGTGATTCATATGGTATGTTACACATTTTCTCGAAAACGTAAAAGGTATCTTTGAAAACGAACTGAAAATTGCGGGTTTTCTGAAACGCATAATTATAATTTTCTCGAAAATTGCTCCAAATTGTTTCTTGAAATTTTCTGTATGCATAGAACTAAATACCTCTATATAACAATGATACTTTGACTTTTTCTTTTGTTTTTTCCTAAAATTATGCAAAAATTTTAAATGTTTCACACGTTGTTATCATTTATGTCAAGCATTTGTTAGAGCAATTTATTTAATCAGTTTCTTAATAACTCAAAAGTTTCGGATGAAAATGAGCTTAAAATTGCGGGTTTTGAGAAACGTTTTCACGACTTTTTTGTAACTACTTCAGTTTTTTGAATGAAAATTTGCAATAGGACCCGATTTTACAGATTTTTAATATTCCTGAAGTCTTATATCAATTCAACTGCTAAATGTAAAAATGAAGAAACGTAAAAAAAACTAGGTGCCATTAGTTGGTAGCTGAGAAGTGAATAGGGCATAATTGAATAGATACCTCAAATTTAAGAGGTAAGAAAACCAACTTGCATGAGAAATTCTGTGCCATTCAGTAATACTATTAGTTAATTTTGCTCTGTATCCTAATTATCGACTTGGATATTTTAACCAAACACGTTTTCTTCCCATAATTTCACGATTAACGTAATATTAAGAATAATTTTCAACAATATTATGAAAACAGAAAAAAGGTACCGTATTCAGATACCCACTTAAAAAGATCTAAAATTTCATTAAAAAGACAAACTTAAATTATTCTTAGATTTTGAATTTTAATTCAAAATAAATGAATTTCGAGACTTAGAGAGCAAAATATTCTGTTCCTAACTATTGATGTTAACATTGAGTTTACTTCCTCTGAATCCTGACTAGAGTTCACAAAAACAAAACATTTTCTTTAATGTTCAAAACAGTGAATTTAGAAAGTGTCTTTGAACAGTTCATAAAATTTCCATTCATCTATTAACTTTTAAAGTATGGACAAAATCCTTAAAACTTAAAAAATCAAGGATGAAAAATAATTGATTTGGGTTGAGAATTTGGAATATTATAAGATTTTCAATCTTGTTCGCATTGTAAAGAATATTGCCCACTTTTAAAAATTTATTTTGCTGTTTAATATAACTTTGAATAATATCAATACCACGGACTTAAAAATAACGCAAATATAAAATTATGTACACAGTAGCTCAAAATGGACAATTTAGTGCAGTTGGCATGATGTTGGTAAATCTTCAGATTTCGAATTGTTAAATTTTTTAGAATTGACTGTAATGTATATGATCACGCTCACCAAAAACACTTGCAACGGAACTGCCAGTTCTTGCGGAAGGTGAGCGAATAGGAAAAAGTAAATTTTTGAAGACTTAAAAAGTTCGCGTGGTTTCCCTGAGGAGAGAAGACGTGAGCTGTTCCCAGCGGTATCGAAGTCCCGCCCCTCTCCACTCACACAAGTCCGTCTCCACAATCCCCTCCACCCTTCCTTCAGCACTAACTCTTTCGCCTCTACCTTCGACTTCACGACCAACTAAAGAACTACACCACCAACGACGCCGCCGCCGCCGCCGCCGCCGCCGCCCCTTTTTCCTCCATCGCCACCGACATCATCGCTGTTGTCACAGCTTTAGAGCTAAACCAGTGGTGATGGAAGACCCAAACTATCTATTTTAGCGTTGTATTATAATATAGTCTATAGTATTATACTATGGTTCAATTCATTTTCTTTAAGAAGAGAACTGTCATTAGAAAGGACCGGATTTTAATTGAGGTTTATACTTCTACTTATTCCGAGAAGTCCAGAGATTTTTTCTGTCCAAATGGGAGTTCCAAAATAATAATTTGAATCAATTGAAATAATCATTTTATTGCATCATATTTTTTGCAAATTCGAGGTCTATTATACATACAACATTGCTTATTTCAGGGTTGTGATGAATTATATTGCATGTATTACGAGATATAGTACAGTGAACTGCATATTTAGGGGTGGATATTATCTAATTTTTTGGATCGCTTTTGTTGTTGGTGAAACTATTAATACAGAATATTAAGACACTGAGATTTTGATACTAAGATACTTATATCGTCTTGAAATTATTTTATTATTATTCTCCCATTTTCTGGAATACTACAATGTATTACAAAGGAACTATACAAGAAAAGTTAAAGTATGGGCAGAATTATAGTGTGAATCACAGTTCTGTTTGCTGCTTACTGCTACAGAAGAAGAGAAGTCTGCAATCCGTCATACTCGTCTATTTTCGCAGATCTGATCCGCAGCTCGCAAAGTCCCTCCCTCCACCTTGTGCAGGGAGGTTATACGATCGAGCCCATATTTCGTAGTGCAATATTTTTTCAAGGAATTTCATCATCTTTCTCGAAGAAATTCAGTAATTCCTGACCAACATCATAACAATTCCACTGTTGTACGGCAGTAAGTTTATCAAAAGGGACAATTTCCAAAGGGATGTATCCTTGAGGAATCTAAGAATGTGATCATTGTTGTTGGCACGATGTTCGTCTTTCCTAAACCTATTGTTGCAGCGCTTTTACTCGCCTGCTTCGTAGAACTCTTGTTTTGAAGTGAATACTACCATTCGCCATATTTCTTTGATTCTTTTTCCATTATCAACTACAGAAACCTAGGGGCACAGCAACACATCTACCTGATGTTACAGAAGGGTCGCGTGTTGTTTTGAATTCAATCATTACTCCATATACTAACACTTATTTACTTCGTATTTACAAGTACATCTAGTTGTTGGTTGCTACAAAGAAGGGTCTGATTTGAGTGAATCTTCATGTATGTTTTGTGAATGTGTTTAGTGAAGTCCATGACAAAAAATAACTGCTAACAAATTTATGTAGAACCAACTCACAGATAAACTACACCGCGTAACACAGTCTTTATGATTTTCTAGGCGAGCGTAACCTACTTCTAGCGTAGACACCAGGTTTTCATTTAAAACAAACTAAGAAAATATATATTCAATATATTAAAAATGTATAATACATAGTAAAATTTTAGCTTAATTTCATAGGAGGTTCCGGACTTCCATCGCGAGGTTTCGGAAATAATTATTTCTTATCTTCCGGGTGCAATTAATATTAAAAAATCAATAAGTAACAGTATACAGAATGTGATGTATTTTGAAAATCGTATTTTGTTACTTAATGTTTTCATAATTTCTCGCCCAGACAAGTGTTATATAAATCGAGGTCATTCATCACTATGGCCACAAATGTATGTAAACCTTCAGCAATGGAGATTTAAAATTTAAAGTCGTATTCTTATCTGAATGGAACGCGATAGCCCACTCAGTAATAATGAAACGATGTGTTTTCGATTAGAGGTATTCAACACATGTACCAATGGTGAAAATGTACACAATGGTAAAAATTGTGGGATATATTGTTAATAATAAATAATAATAAATATTACAAATAAAGCAGTCATTCGGAGGATCTCGAGTACTTGCGATTTAATGCCTCGGCCATCCCTCGGCGCCAAACGGGGAACACTTATTTGAAGAGGAGACTAATCCACCTCCAATCAGGAATTGGCGACCTTAAGACTCTCAGAGAGGGTTCTCGGAGAACTAAACCAAAGAAAATCAAAAGAGATCTACGCCTGTCAAGGAATTCCGTCTCCAAACTACGACCGTAACTTAAATCCACTAACATTAAGATTAACGGCAGCGGCGAAGCAACTCGATCGCTACACCTCCCGTATCGAAAGGCATCGACAGAACCGTCAGTTTCGAAATAACTTGCCAATTCTACCAGTACATGAACAGGAAGCACGCACAATAAGTAATTTATGATAGGAAACATTTGAGTACTGACGCAAGTCAATGTCTAGCATTGAATTATTTACTTAACATGCTCAAAATGTTTGTGACTCGTTTAGCTTTTATTTCGGAATGAACAGCTGGACATTGAACCGCCAGTCATTGAACTGTCGCGACTGGCGCCTCCCCCACCCCACCCATCCAGTCATGAGAAGCAAACCTTTCGTTCCTCTTCGGCTACTACTGACAGAAACCCTGCGGTGATAGAACCACGAGAAAGAAAGTTGGAGAATGCCAGTGTTTGGCGAGTCACGTGTGATTGTAGTTGCGAAGTACACGAGATAAGACATATTTATTTTTAATTAAGTAGTTGCATATTGGATAATAAATTTATTTAACTACAAAAGGAAACAAAGTAATGATAGTATAATATACTAATAATACTTCGTTGTAGAAAGTAATCAGCTGGAAACGTATTACAAGCCAACAATATATACTGATAAAAATACCGGCAAATAAAGAAGACATTTTACTTCATAAATTGTAGGAAAACAACTTTCGACCCTGCAGACCCTGCTGTTACCAACAGCAATAAAGCATAATGAGAGAAAATTAGAATATAATCCCTTTTAATGAGTTTTAGAGAAAAATACTAACTTTGTTCAGCTGATATTATTTTACATCAATTATTATAATAGAAACTGGTCTTTAAATCTATAGCAATATTCGTAAATATTAAGTTTTTCCTCTCAAAAAAATTATCGAAACTCAATAGTTGGTGGAATAGTTCATATAGACAAATCTAGAAATAGGGTATGCCTAATGTTCCTCAAAGTTTAAATATCGGGTGAGAAAATAATATTAATAATAAACAAGTCAATAACAAAAATAATATAATTTAATAGGAATTAAGCGATAATAGAGTTTATTTTTAGTTGGCATCTCAATTTTTTTTAATTGACTCATAAGGAAGTTAATAACCACCCCAGACCCATTTCGGCTTCAAGAATGACTGTCTCAACCGAACGCACTCATTTGGAACACTTCGTTCGTCGGTTGTGTTGCAGCTTGGTGAGGCTATCGCCTCCGCGGAACCTTCGCCGTGTCTCCTCAGAGACCGCCACCGTCGCCACCGCCTTCGCCTTCGCCTGCGCCTCAGCCGTCGTCGCCTCAGGCGAGGCCGACGTTCCGGAAACTTCGTTCCAACTCCAGGGCGCAGCGCGACCTCACGAAAAAAACTCGCGCGCACAATTTCGGCGCCTCCGCCTCCCCCTCCCTCGCAGCTCAGTTCGCTTCGTTGGGCCGAGAGGGTGGCGCAACACGTCTACTCCCGTCGCTTCGAGCTCATGAATTTCCACAATGCCCCAGAAATTTCTTATCTCTGAACGAGCGTGCATTTTCCAATCGTCATTGCAAAAATTGCTTGTATCAGATGATCTACTGCATTTCATTAACCTTAGCTTAAAATACCGAGAACAGACAAGAACAAAAATTCAACAAGTTATTGAAAAGTATTCAAAAGTTTTAATCAATAACGGTCTGTTGGCTCTATGAACAAATATATAAAATCCATGATTGGGAAAATTTCAGAAATGTTGATATAAGAATATTAGTTAAAACATGATAATGAGATTTTGGCGTACTGACAGTTGATGATGAATACAAAATTGACACAAACCAAGTCCAAGACGGAAATGTAGCAAAAACGGTGGTAAACTATAGTAATACTACATAAGCTTCTCTTAACTTCCTAGCACCTCCATTGATTGTTCCAGAATAGCAAATTAAATAAGAATTTCTTTTTTGTATCTTATATATACCAAAAATTGAACGATTTAGTTCAAATTACAAATACAAGCCGTAGCTCACTATCTACAAACAAAAAGGTTTTTCTACACAAAAAGAACAACTTCTTATATCAAGATTGGACTGAATATGAAGAAATGCAACTGGAAAAGCTTTTTGCTTCAATTGATACACAAGCTTATTCTACGTTACATCAATATAACACTAATTTACAATGCATACAGGAATTGAAAGAAATCTATTCAACCTTCGGTTATGTAAAGGGCTCTATGATTTCGTTAGATTCCCAAGAAGCCGGTAAAATTCCAAACGGATGAAACAGTTTCCATTTCGACTGAAAAAATGCAAATATTTGATTGTGTTACTCCGCCTATTCTCATAGTGCACATACCGATCGGCTTCTTTCTCCGGGCAGATCAAACCGCGCCCGCACGAGCTACTTGCTCGCCTGAGAAGTCCGGCGCTCCGAAGAGCACAGTACAGGCAACTACCCCTGATTGAGCTCATTTTTCTTCAAATATAGAAAGGAGTGTACATGCACAGAAAACGTAATAGAAAGACTACAGAGGGTGTTGGCCAAAATCTCAAGAGATAATGAGTAATGAATAAAAAGAGTTGTGCAAAATTCTGAAATTAGCGTGAAAGTGAGGGAAATGGAAAACCCTTCAAGATACTAAACGGTAAACGCAGTGTAGAAACACACTCTGGAAGGACACAGGACGAACCCGCAGAACAAGTCGATCCAACTACCGACCTCATTTTGTTACAGATATAATTGTACGAACGAGTACCATCTGTATAGAAGACACAGAAAATATTGAAACATTTAAAATCAAAATATCATTCAAAATACAAACATTTTTAACATTTTATAGTTTGCACACTATCTACACTAGCTACGCTAAATAACACACGATATAAAATATTGAACAAAATGGTATCAAATGATTACTTAAGTTTGTACAAAATTTGTAACTTCACGTGATCCTCAGTAAAAATTAATTTAACATCTCTGATTTAGATGTAACTTTACAGAATTCTTTATTGCACTACACACCACATTTACAACGATGTTAGAACGAATTCTACTCACCAATTTAGTATCCAGATAAATCTTATGCCACACAAACACACACTAACTAGCATTACGAACAAACAAAGTATTACGCGCACTTTTTCCGGATATTCCGTTTCACAGGTCTTTCGTCAGGGACCGTCCACGAGCACGTTTCGCTTGAAACTGAAGATTTTTGCAGGGCTGGTAACGTAAACTACCCTACTTTCAGAGACATTTTACTGTTCTTGTTCGTTTCATATAAAATTAGTGATTATTTACACATTATTTTGACTTTTCGAGTGTCCTTCAAGTTAGAGTTTCAAATTATCAAAATCATGAGACTTTTAACTTAACTATACATTTTAGATACGAAATTATTTCGCCAGTTACAGAACTGAAATTGGCAAGATTGCCTAACTTGTGATGGGCCTCCAACCCAAGTTCTGCTTCTGTTACAGTAGTATCATATTAGTCACGCTACGTCTCACGACGAGTAAATAACAATCGATTAGCATTTGTTCGACTTTGAACCACCATTCAATAAGACTAAGTGACTAGAATAGTCGAGGTGGTAAAGGGAACACCACTAAAATATCTTTGCGAATTATCATATATATTCGGATTCTGTTCTAGAGTTGTTTTTCTGATTTTTTCTTTCGGTGTGCAACTTGATTCATAGTACTTCGAGAAATATTATATTTTTTATTTATTAATCATTAATTTAAACTTAAATTGTTCAAAATTTTTCGTAGATTTGCTGAAGTTCATTTTTTAACCATACGCTGCGGTTTTTGAGTTATCTGAAATATACACATGGAACATTAACGTATATTTTTATAATCTTTAATATTTTACTTTAAACGCATTTTATACATATAGAGGGTACAATTATACAGGTTTATATTTATGAAGGCTTTCTCAATTTTGTAGAGCAGAAAAAAGGAGAAATAGATATTCGAAAATACCCTGGAGGATTTTTTTTTCGGATTTTGATTAAAGGAATTAAATTTCTAACTTAGACCATTGACCATCTATTCAAATACCGGTAATTATAAAATAAAGTTATTATAAACTTATTTTTTAAGTGTAACTAAACTATAAATTTTAAGTGTATATTGTGAATTCATACATCAACAAAAATATAAATTATCAGCTTTGGACAATGCAGACTGAGATTGCTTAAGAGTCCATTTAGGAGCAAGGTGTACGTAGGGGACATAACATGTTTGCCCTCCAATTGAACTTTGAAACTCAAACTAATTAACTCTTAAGCGCCCGCGTCTAACCCCGAACGCAAGAGAACGCGTGGTGCAGCGACTGCGCCAGGCAAATTACAGGTATTTTTAGAATTATATTCCATATTTAGACATTTGTGGCACTTATTACTATTGTCTTCTGCAGATTACACGACATTATTCTATTTTTCTGACATATTTTTACTGGGCAAGTAGGTACAGCAGATCTTAAAGTGATTGCTCAGAATGTGGAGAAAAAATGGAAACAAACGGCCAAGAGATGCCAGTTGACTAGATATTTTATATTTATTGTAATATAAACAGATGTTTTGGCAAATATGAATGTTTTCAGCACATATTTTTTGCCTTGCACACTTTGTTTCTACCGACGAAAAATACTTCCGACACATTTACGTTAGACGTTGATGGACATCCATTGAAACGATTTTAAATATCTGGGTATTTATTAACACAATGTGCCTTACGTTGGGACGCGAGTCTGTAACAATTTTAAAATCATGATATTTAACTTAACCATTTGCCCGACATTGTGCACACCAATCTGGATTTTTTGCAATTCTGAACTTGTGTTTGAAACTGCGCTTTAGATGTGCTTGAAACTATTGATCTTATTTACTAATACCACACACCCACATTACTTATAATTAAATATTACTTACGTGGGTCGACGTCCAATCCAGTAACGACTAGGTCAATGCTGAAAATTTGTTCTGTTAAGACCCCAAGACGTTTGATCTGCGTCTATGTATTAAAACCTCTTAA
This sequence comes from Gryllus bimaculatus, assembly GCA_017312745.1. NCBI lineage: Eukaryota > Metazoa > Arthropoda > Insecta > Orthoptera > Gryllidae > Gryllus > Gryllus bimaculatus. The sequence continues at coordinate 1,622,602 of BOPP01000194.1, read as the reverse complement.
TATCAATTAGTAATCTATTAATAAATATCTGCCTTCATGTTTCAATGATACAATTACATTTTTTGTAATTGAAGGCCGCATAAACATTAGGTAATTAGTGACCTCTTTTGGATTGAACGTTATGGTAACTGTGAAGATGGCGTGATATGGTGATGATAGGGGTGAAAGGACGAACACAAATACAACCATCTCCCTAGCGGGACTTGAACCCGCGATCCTTGAGTCCTACTACCTTAACGATCTTGGCCATCCGGAGGACAATTACATTATTTATTTCTGCTATTTTCATGTCTTATTTAAAACAATTTGCTTAATAAATTATTCGGCAGGCCATCAAATTGAATATGGATTTTGTTAATTGAAAGACTTTAATTTTAAAAAATGGTCTAATAATTTCTGTGCAAAGATGATTTTTTTTATTTTGCGAGATGTTTTTCGTGGAGTTTACTGTTTGTGAAATCCATGTCCTCGTAACCCGCGCTGCCGAAGTGAAGACTTTCCCCGAAAAACTCCGTCGAACACCAGTAATCTTCTAGATATTCTTTTTTGATGTTGAAATGACGTTCTTGTTAATGTTTTAAATTTAATATTAAACAATTTACCCTATTCACCTATAGTTACTCACGAATGCCTCAGATGGACATTCCTACTCGAGAGTGCGAATGAATGGGAAGAATAAATGGTTATGTATATAATGAAACTAGTATGAATGATGTGTGAATGGAGGAAAAAAAAAAAACAATTTACCAACGTATATAAATAATAAACTACGTAAGAATATATTAAATAGAACTAGAGAAATCTATTTTAGTGAAGTTAGTAAGCCAAAGTGAATTAAGTATAACCTTCTAGGTCGTAGATTGTAAGTTAGTTGCTAAGAAAAAAAGCCCGCCTGTAGCTGCTTAAGCCGCAAGGCAGCAGCGTATTAAAAAATTCATAGAAAATAAATTCCCCCTTCTTCACAGGGATACTGTGGAGGGGACAAAAGAAAAAAATCCTACTCGAGACTACTTTCGTTCACGACAACTAAACGTTCAATCTGCTGAAATATTAGTATGACCAGCTAGCTTTACATGGGCTTGAGACGGCAACTAAATATCTTCTGCCAAAATTGTGGCTTCGATGAAGTATGTCACCGTTTCGATTTGTTTTCCACATTTTTGTTAGTAATTTGGCTTTTTCCTGTAACTAGTTTCCTGATAGTTGTCTATCTTGACTCAACGCCTACGCCTTTTCTAAAACCATTGGTTGTTCACTTTTCTTGTATTTCATCAGATGACGGTTCCATAATAAAAAAAACAACAATTATATTCTATAAACGTCCATGTCGCAAAGCACAGCTATGTTTATTTTGTCCTAGGAATATCCAATGTTCCATATTTATTGTTTCTTTTGGTCTCGAAGACTTCTAAGACCCATTATTCACATCACAATATTTGCATCGAATACTTAAATATATACGTCGCTATATGTCCTCTTTAAGTGTAATATAATACGTTTTTACTTTCCCTCCCTGGAACCTATACTTCGAAATGAGTTATTATTTCATATTACTTTACTCAATATTTCCCTTCAAAAATCCGGTTATATCATGAGAAAATTTAATTTTATAGATTTCTGAACCACACATTTCTAGTTGTTTTTCACTTTCATTTTCATTATAGATAAAGAATTCATATTGTGAATCATCAGTTAGGACATTACAATCTATACATAGCTCTTTTTTCCAGTCGAGAAAACTTTTTGTATCTCTCAAAATCACTTCTGCAACAAAAAATGATGTTGCTTCTTAAAATAATTCTTATTTATTTTCGAAACAGAAGATTCTCGTGTAATAAGCGAAGAAATTAAAAAAAATAAATAATAATAATAAATAATAATAATAAATAATAATAATAATAATTAATAATAAATAATAATAATAAATAATAATAATAATAATAAATAATAATAATAAATAATAATAAATAATAATAATAATAAATTGCCATACATTTATAAAATCTTAAAATAAAATTCTACAAATATTCGCGCTAATTTACGATTTTACTTATAGTGAGAGGATTTATTACTTACGTAAATGTATTTATTGCATCAACCTGGAGACATGAAAGTTCATGCGCGGATTACTTACTACCTCTATCTTTAATATTAGGTCAAACTCTTATTCCACAAATGTTGTATTTTTACGAAAGGAGAAGGATCAAAACTAAAATTATTAATTTTTAAGATGTGTGGCTACAAAAACTGAAAATTTACAAGTATCATTGAAAATTTTCAAAAAATTAAATTAGAATGAAAATACATGCCACTTTAATATTTGGTCACATTTAACATTATTTATTATTAATGATCTTAACTAATCTTAACAACTAGTGGGGTAAATTTCACGTATAATTATCTCTTGCAAACGTTATGGCACATTTAATACAATTTTTCTATATTTATGACCATATATTTCCCCATTTCTTCTTCGGACATCTATTCATCTCTTATTTTAAGAAAATTTGTTTTTCTGTCTTTGCTGCCAGAATTGAGTCAGATAATCAGAACTGAGCCAAAAGTTTAAGTGAGGGAGAGTTCAAAATATCTGAACAATTATAAAACAACCACACTCACGAACTTTGTGTTGGAGGTAATTGTCTTGGTAAAATTGAAAAGTAAGTCTTATCCCCAAATTTTCAGTAATACTCTGTAAATTCTGTCGTAGTATTGTCAATTAGTTTTCCTTCTTTTTATTCTCTTTAAAAGGGTGATTTGCCACAAGGTGTTTATTTTCACCCTCAATCAGGATGTGGCCTCCAATGTGCTTCACTGCAAGCTACTGTATAAGCTTGTGTATAAGCTGTAGAGTATTTTATCGAGTTCATCATCACTATAGAATACACTTGAACCCTTTCTTGGGACTTAAATATATGAAATTTTCTTTTATCGGCAAGTCGGGCATCTTGAAACGGCTCTGGTGCCTTATGACCATACTAAAGTTGTGCCATAGATTACAATTTTACGTCTACGCGTGTGTTCTACACGTAATCTACATGTAGACATATTATATTGTGTAGACTATTTATTTTTGCACATCAAATAACTCTCAAAAACTTATAAGTAATAATAGTAGAAGAATGTTGAAAAGTAACATTAAAATGTAATTTTCAATTTAGTAAGTCAAACAAAATATACCATTCCTGATGAAGATATGACAACCTTGGTAACCATCTCAAGAAATCAGTAGGGACTTGTTTAATCTTGCACATCATACCCCTCTGCCTCCGACTCCTACCTCAGGCCCGGAGAGCGTGAAGAGTACAAACCGCGTGTGATAATACTGTCCCCATAAATGACATGTAAATCCTTAAGAAAACTGGAACAGTGTGTGCGGTTTTGGAGTCCGGTTGAAAATAACCGTAATTAGGCTCTTAATTTATCAACATTTGGAAGAAGCCCCAGAATACTGATAGAATGCAAAATACTTTATGGAATTTTTGTATTCTAAACTCAAAACATCAACGCCATATAAGACGTAAAATATGAAAAATTACGTCTAGATAGAAATTAAAAAGAGACATTTGGGATGCGAGTTATCGGAAAATGAAAATATACTATTGATTAAATAAATTTTGGACAATATAGAACATTTTTGGGTAACAAAGTATATTAAAATAACATAAGACATTATTGACATGACAAGAGAGGGCTAGATGCATGCGGAAACGACAAGAATTCTAGGAGTTGAAGTAGTATCAAGAAAAACAAGTGAACTTTAGCACAGATTGTCAATAAAAAAGAACACTTTTTCGCTACAGTTAGAACTAAGATGGATTTGATAGCGAGAGGAGCTACAGTCGTTAGAGCATTATGTAAAAATGTTTTGTTTTAGTTTGTGAGATGTAGAAAATGGACATGCGTTCACAATTACTAGAGTACATGTTAAGTTAAAGCAAATTAATGAAAATTTTCTTTTATTTATTTCTTATCTGTTCGGCCTTTCGGGAGTTATTATTTACGAGACATACATTACATGAGGACTTAACACTGTCTTCTATTTACATCAGGGCCCAAGTATACTTACTTGAGCTTATTTTTCAATCTACATACAGATTCTGTTTACCTTTACAAAAATATACACAAATATACAAAAATATACAACAATATACAAAAATATACAACAATATTCAAAATATACAAGATATACAAAAAAATTACCAAAATAAGCATTGAGTATATACCACGCTTGTGAACAACACGTATATACTGTTATTACAATCCCATATATTGTTATACCTTAGTACCAGCAATTTATGAAGGCTTTAAGTGATCTTTTGGAAAGCGTGACAATATCCTGAATGGTGCATAAGTTGTACAGCAAGGTAGAAAATTCTTTTGCCAGGAGATGCTTCAAGCCTTAAATAAAAAAATTTGCGATAGTTTCTTTATGTACATTTTAATGCCACTAATGTTTAATTATCTTTGGATTTGTGCATTGGGAATAAAACAGGGGCCTTCGGTGACCAGTCTTAGAAATTTGTTTTGGCTTTGGTCCAATTTATTAATATGCATGTTTGTAGCACCTCACCACACTGAGCACGCATAAGTGAGCGACGGCCGAATTATAGATTTAAAAATTGTTACTCCGTTTTCTATTCTTAATGCAGAGTTTTTATTTCTTAGTGGTTAAAGTTTGGCCATTTTTGCATTGGTTTTGTTAGCAATATCAATTATGTGGGTCTTCCATGTTAATCTTCCATCTAATTTAACTCCTAAGTATTTGACGGGTTGGTTATTGTTTATCCAGAGAACAGGATTCTTACTAATTGTCGACATTAGATGGCTTATGAATATTTTAAGCGTGAAAATTTGAGCTTGTAATTTGTTTGGATTTATCTGGATTCTCCATTTATCAGTCCATTTTATTAAGGTATTTAAATGATTTTGTAGGTTTTCAAGAGCAATATCCAGTTTTCATTTTTTGAGAGGATGACAGTGTCATCAGCGAACAAGGCTATTTCGGTATCCATTAATTCCGGAAAATCGGCAAGGTATATTTTGAATAAAGTCGGTGAGAGTGGGGAACCTTATAACAGTCCAGCTGAGATTCTGTATTTATCCGACGTGGTGTCATGAATTTTAATATTGAATGATCTGTTTATTAAGAAACTTCCAATTATATCTTTAAGATATTTAGGGATGCCTAGATTGCGAAATTTGTATTTCAGTCCTGTGTGCCAGACACGGTCGAACATTTTAGTGACATCTAAAAACAGAGCTGCCGTGTACTTTTTCTCGTGAAAACCCTTTGCAATCAAATCTGTAACTCTTAAAATTTGGTGTTCAGTCGAGTGATTTGCTCTAAAGTCGAACTGGGCATCCAGTATGGCGTTCGTTCATGAGAAAATAATATTGTAAGAAAAATATATCGCTAATTGTTACAACATGAAGAGAATAAATTAAGTGTGAAAACGTGAAGAGTTCCAGAATGAAAATATGAACTAGTCTGTGAATTTGTCACAACGTCAAGTGTGCTGTAATATCTTCGTAAATGAAAGTATAGATAATAAGTTAAAGTATTTTATAAACAATGTAGGAAAAGACATGTTATAAGTTACAAGAGATATATTTAAGATAGAAAGAAAACTGTCATTTTCCAAATATGAAGTCGATGACCATCAAATAGAGATAAAATTAAAGAAAGTATAAAGTGATTTTGTCAAAAACAGAAACGAAAAGAATATCAAAGTCAAATTAATTTTGCATTCGGCACTTCATGTTGATCCCAATTTTAAAACAAATTACCAATTTTTTGATTTTTTATTAGAATTATTTAAAATAATAAGTAATAAAACATTTCCTAACAAATTTAAACCTTCATCGTCCAGTACTCGTATGAGCGGCAATTTTCAGCCCTCGCAAAGAAAACCTGAGGTAGTGCATGTTAACGCCCAAAGACTTTGGAGCTAGAACTCGACTATTAGAACTCAATTAAATTAAATAAAGCGAATAAAGTCGAGTGTTAATAATAGGGTAGAAGTGGGCATGTCACAACACGTTGCACAAAACGGTTTGAAACATTTTAGGTATGTGTCAAACACAAACGCTTTCTGTTTGAGAACGAAGTTCGAGTCATCAGTCACAAATCCGACTATTTAACAGGACTGGAAAGCATGGCTTTTGAGGGCGAGACTTTGAAACGCAGCGTTCTCAGGGGAGTTCGGCGCACCGTTGCCCGGCGAGTGAGGGCTCGTCGGCCGAGAACAATTTTCCACGATCGCGGCACAATAAAATAGTCGCACTTCAATATTTAAAGAGACAAGTATGGTGAATTACAGTGCTATAACATCTAAATGTATTGAACCAATATTGATAAAACGTTTGTGCTAGCTTTTGAAGGTCAGGAGTTCCAGCAGCTAATATTTATAACCAGAAACTTTAATACATTTACTAAATAATGACTTTTCTAAACTTACTCCTAACGTTACATTATATAACCCAAAGTGCATGAAAGTGCAATATTTTGAGGTATCCGTCACTAGAGGGTGACGACTGAAATTTATGATTGAGTTTATCAATGAACGCAGTTGCTTACCTGTAGGGTAGGAGAGGACACTTTGTTAATTTTTATATTTAATTTCAAATCTAATATGTTCATATTTAAGAATGATTCTGACAGTTTTCCTTTACTCTACTTATTAAAGAAACTTGGATATTGATCTTAATTGCGTCTAGGCGTAAATGTATTAAGTGTACAAGAGAGATGAAATTATTATACAAAAGTCCTGTATTGATAAAAGTGCTTTATTTTGTCGCAAAAAAGGTATAACTGCGCACATGGGTTTTGCATAAAATAGTTCTTGGTTTAATTGTAATTAAGCATGATTATTACGTATTTGCGACTTGCATGAGCGAAAGTACTTTCTATATGATTTTTGGTGCAATAAGAGATTGTTTCTAATAATGTTAATATACAAAAATAAATTTAAGTACGTATTGTTAATTAAATGTATCGACTATACAGTTGTCATGAGTCATGGTCATGTAAATTAAATTTAGTTCAGTACAAAGATAAGTTGAATGCTAAGTCAGCAATGATAACCAAAGGTTCACATACGGGATATTGTTAAAATTAAATGTTTGAGGTTACAGTAAATAATTTAAATGACATCACAGTAAACACTTGAGCACATACATAATCAGAAAGTTTTAATTATGTCAAAGGACACAAAAGTAGTGTTTTGTTCAGATCAAACATAATTAAACATGATTGAACTTCGTCGCGTGTCGTTTGCTAAATAACATGAATGTTAAATTAAATTACAAGTTTGAGAACAACTGGAATGAAAACATGTGTGCATATATTACGTTGCCAGAGGACATTTGCAAAAAATAAAAACAATATGCGCGTGTAACCTTACCACAAGGCCATTTCAACGAATGAATATTATGTATTTCACAGTCTCAGGGAATAAATGTACTAGAACTGGTGTAGCGGACACCAAATAAAATAATACAAAATATTCCGCATAGGTAACGTAGCATACTACAGATAAGATGAAACACCAGGATGAAACACACTCTCTAAACACCTATTTAGTAGATCCGAATGTAACAAATCGATGTGAGCAATGCCGCACCATTGCTACATAAATCAGTGAAAAGTAATACTCCCAAGTAAAAAAAAAAATTGATATTTATGTATTGCAGTGTAGTAAGTCATTTGTGGATAATAAGAAACTGGACGACAATAGCTCATAAACGGGAACATAAAATAAATGACGTGCATTAATTAATATGCAAGTGGATCAAATAAGTTGAACGCTACCAGTTAACTTGCATTGAGCCTAAGGCAAGGTGTTTGAAATGACAATACAAAAAATATATTTACATTATAGAAGTTGCTACCATGTGCGATATGCTGGGCAATTACGAAAATAAAATAAGTTTATGAAGAGTTTTACCATTTTTCTTTCAAATAAATTAACCTATTATCTTCTTGTTTAGCTGTTGGGCCACTTAATTCATCGAATCTGTTGCCTACTGGTGCATTGTAGATTGTTCGTTGTGGTTGGTCAGAAGAGACACTATCGTGACTAGTAACCGTACTCTTTCCTTTTAGGTCTTGAAAGTCTAAACTGTCACCCAGTGATCTTTTCCGTTGTGATCAGTTCAGTTGCCTGGTGTCTGGTGGTGGACCCATCTGGTGCTGTTGCCGTGTTGAAGGTTGCTGAATGGCCCCAGACCTCACTGCTACCCAAGTTGAGAGCTGCCAGTGTCGACGAGTCCATGGATTCGCCGTTAGATTAAATGTAGTGTACGGTAGGCACTGTTCCATTGAATGTACAATTGCTATCGCAATTATTTACTTATCAAGGATTGACGTATAACACACCCTGTTGATAAGGCTATGTCGTATGACAGACTTAAAAACAAAACGAAAAATAACTCGCAGTGAACACTACTAAATAGAATTGTCACTAGGAACTGAAACGATACAAGCCTCCGATCTAGCGATCCGCTTGAGTCTGAGGTTTGTTCACCAAATACTTGTATTGGGAAATTCAGATAAGATCACTATTGTTCGTTGTTTAGTTTAATGGCAAGGCAATATAACGATCCCGACAGAAAGGATGGGAAAGCAAGATAACGACGTCGGCGACGACGCTGACAAGCTCTACTCTCTTATGTATACTCTCTGGACAAGCTCGCCGACAAACATTTCTTAGTGAGTTTGCATCGGGGCAGTAGCCATCGTTTGATTTGTACGGGCAGCTATTACAATCCCGTACTCTGTATACAGGAATGTGTTTGTTACTGAATTTCATAAAGGATATGAGAACTTTAGATGCCGATTTCGTGATTATATATATATATATATATATAGTATATATATAATATATATTATATATATATTATATATATATATATATACACCTTTTTTTGTCAAGTAATCGCTTGAAGATATTAAGATATTTTATCACCAAGTTTTTATGTCCAATCAACATTTGTAAAATCCTATTTTGAAATTTAAATAAAAATTGTAAATTAAAAATCAAGGAAATAAATATTCTCTGCTTATTAGTCTCTGATTATTTTGAGTGTTTTTTATAACTTATTTAGCTCCTTATCCTCTCTCTCAGACACACCGACGCTTCCTGCAGGAAAAGTGATTTACACGGCCATGAGCAAAACTATTTTTTAATGTAATTCCTTGAGCTCTCTGGTTCGTCCGTGTCACTGTTTACTTAGGAAATAGTTAATGTGCTTCGTGTAAAAATGTAACTTTAATTTAAATAAAGGAGGGAGAGAGGGAGTACGGGTGGGATAAACCACAATACAGACATGTAACGATAATTTTACATAAGCATTCCTTGATTAACGTGATGTTTCAATTTTTAAATGAGTATACCAAAATCAATAATAAAACGTCTTAAAGAGAAATTTAAATTAAACATTCAGGGCTGAAGGCCATACAACATAAAAATAAGGTAACAAATCTATCACCTTTTATCATGTATCAGGAATACAATAGATGCTTTTGTATGAAATTAATTTTATGAAACGACATCATTTTTCGCAAGTTCAGAAATCAAAATCTGCGTACAGAGATGCATTCCGAGACGTACCGAAATCTGAATTTGTCAATTTCAAAATTAGCAATTGCACAAAACTACTCAAAATTAAACAAACAATTACATGGTATAATTAACTATAATTGATTTTAATACGAAACTAGTGGTGCTACAACAGCACATATTTTCTCGCGTAATTGGAAAGTGCAACGTAATATTGAAATATTGTTTTTTTTGCACTACTAGCAACTCAGGTATTATTTGAAAAAGGCCCAATACAACCAAAAAGTGAGCAACTACTATTGGCAGCGCAGCCTCGTGAATACTATGTGCATTCTTTTGGCTAATAATATCAATACAGTAATTAGAATATATGCAATTTACATCAAAATAATTACAAAAATTCTGACTGCTCACTTCTGAGTTGCCTTTCGTCGTAAGATAACAGTTCCGATAGCGTTTCATTGTTTTTATTTTGTTCAATAAAGAGTAAATATTTTTAGTGATCAGATGATATTAAATGGTATATAACTTATCACCCCGGGCATTCTGAGAAGCAATAAAAAAAAAACACTGCGAAATTCATCACAAACGGAAATACTGACTCTCGGCCTAGGTGTTAAACCACCATCACCAGCTGGACTAAATAAAACAGTTCTATCTTATCACCGTAATCATCTCGTCGTTCGCCAACAATTAGCGTCTCAAAAATCGATGCGCCATTTGTGCGAAATTTCTATTAACCTTTGCGAATTGCTTAAAAAGAAACACATCAATACATTGAGAATACAAATAAATTAAAAGTAAAAAAGGAGAGAAAGTAAAAATAATTTAACACTGGCATTTTCAATGGTTAAGTATAATCAATTAAATTAAATTAATTATTCTTCGTATCATTCATTCAATTTTTCTCGTAGTCCGTAGTTGGAGTGAAACGTACCCCATACGTCACATACAGTTTTTACTGTTTTTGACAAATAAATCTAATCTAATCTATATTTTATTAACTTCAAGCAGAAATTAAGCAAAAACTACTCATTTTTTCACAAAATTGTACATGACGTATTTTAAAGAGCTGATTTTGTACAATAGACTGTCTCAGACAAAAATCTCTATCTTCAATTTTAAAGTTACCTTTTTTTAAATTTTCGAAATATAGGAAATGTCTACGAAAATGAGACATACACCATTCTCTTAAACGTCCTTTACACTATTAATCAACAAAATTTAATTTTGAAAATCTTGAAAATGTCTTAGGGTATTCATGTAAAGTACTTCACAAAATTTGAGTATGTGTTTCAAATCCAAGGTGTCGCGACGCCATTGAGGAATATCAATGTTGGAGAAAATGGCTGAACGGTTTATGCGCCAGCATTTCCGACAACGCTTCGGTTGGAGTCCACCCCCTCCAATGGTTAATGCCGTCACATATTATTCAATGCAAGAGCTGCCCAGGGTTACTTTTTTTTCTTCTCAAGGAAAAGGAGAAGACAGTGGTTACTAAGGTCGTTTTTCTGGAGGAATAGCTTTCACATTATTGTTGGTCATAAGAAGACGCTTCAGATTTGCATTGTCATTTAAACAACGAATGTTATCTGCTAGAAAAGCCAAGTCACGCAAAAACGATATTACGCACACTATTATATGTTCTGCCTATCTTAGAAGATACACAAAAGTTGAACCCGTGTGAAATGTAATGATTGACCTTTGGTGTCAATAATTCAGATACCTCATATGTTACTATTTTGTTTTCTACTTCTCAAAAGTTTGCAAAAGAGAAATTGCTAGAACTCACAAAACGTTGACTATAAGTAATGCCGCATGTAACCTCGAAAAATTTCCGCACGCACTGTCACATTGATTTTGCGGAATTTTCGCCCAGAAGTGATTTCCACGATATTTGTTGTCGGGAATAGAATGCGGACTGTTCTAGTATACATACGTAGAGGAAAATAAAGTTATATGATAAAACAAAATGACGCAACCGTAAAGCAAACACTCGTATTGTATCTCCAGTGATACATTGAGCATAAAAGGGCTAACTAGATTTTATTAAACGCATATCAACGTTTGTTTATTCACTTTCATGATAATATACAGATCAAAATAAGAAGAAAAATAATTTCATTTAGATTTATTGTGTTGGTTTGCTTGTTCATCTGGCGGGCGAGTCTACGGATGCACTTGCTAATGCCATTCCACCAATCATAGCAAACCCTCACTCTGGCAGAGAACGCAAGTGATTTCTGAATAAAAACGGCCATGTTACAGCTAGCAGCCCCCAGCCAGTGAGCGACGGGTCTTCAGATAGCAGGATGGCAGGGGATTGCCTGGCAGCTGTTCGTAAATATGGGCCTAAGCTCCCGACTGGTCTCCCGACATTTGAGGTACTATAGTGCATGTTAGTGAGTTAGGGGTAATGTTAGGACAAGGAAAAGGAAGGAAATATCGCGCGCCCTTATTTTGTCGTACTGCTGCGGCATTCGCCTATAGTTGATCTGAGAAACCACCGAAAACTCCCAATCCGAGCAGCCAGCCACTAGAATTCTCCTCCAGACCGCGATTAAATTCGACCTAACTACTGTCTAGCTAGTGTCGAAAACCCTGTCACCGTCTGTGTACTGCAATACCTCGAACCTTCCAGCAAAAGGCACCGCTTTGACATCAGATGATGCCCTGATCCACCTAAGACGGTTTGAGTGAAGAAAAGGATTCAATTGTGTAAAAGGTGGTTGAGCCGCGTCAACTAAAAGGAAATGTTTCTTCGTTATAATTTCTTACCAATTACTACGTGGCGAGTTGGAGAAGAAACGCTACGTCCATCGAGATTGTTGAGTACTTACGGTGAATGTACAGTGGGCGGACGAAGGGAGAGCAGGGAGAGTGGGGAGGACGGTGAAGGATGCGAGGTGGGTATGGCGGCGATGGTTGGTTGGTTTGTCAGTGATTTCGGGCGCGTCAACTAATGTAGTAATTAGTCCCGTAAGTGTAATGCATGTTTTCCTTCTTCTAGAGGTGGCGGTAATCCCTCCCCGCTGGATGGCGAGAACCTGCGCCGACCTACCGCGGTAGGTATAACGTCGGCTAGTGAGGTTCCCCAACAAGGTATCTCCCACTAGAGGGTCACCACCCCAGCCGGGACAAGTTCTAAGCTGTCGACCAGTCTCTCGGCAGGTGCGTTAGTGTAGTGCATGTTAGTGTAAGTGTGTGTAAGGAGAGAGAATTCGATAAGGAAGAGGAAAGAAAAATCGGGCGCGGTCTGTGGTCCGTTTGTTGGGGTACTGCTACGGCATTCGCCGGGTGTTTATCAAAGAAACCCCGGAATACAGCCGATCTGAGCAGGCGGCCGCGAAAATTCTCCTCCAGATAGCGACCGAAGCCGACCTGGCTGGCAAGCTGGTGTCGACAGACATGCCACTGTCGGAACTCGAACCTAGGAACTCTCGGACAGATGCACATCAGTGACATCAGTTGTTGCCGTGAGCCACCTCTCCCGGCGCAGAGGTCGAGAAGGCGGCAAAGGGAGAGAGGGTTGCGCAAACGGTGAGGGTCGCGCGCGGAGGGCGTGGGCGCTGGAAGGCAGTGGCAGCGCAGGGAGGGTGAGGGGGACGAGGGGGTGGGAGTGCGGAGCGGAAGTTGGCCGGCGCGGCGAGCGGCCCGAGTAATGCCCCCCGTCAGCCGCATCTGCGCGCGCGACGTCCATCAAAGTTCCTGCGGCGAGACGGGGCGGGGCTGGCGCGCGGAAGGCCCGGCTGCCTTCCTGCCGCTGGCGCTAATTGTTGCGTTTGCTGCGATGACGTAGGCTGTCGGCGCCAGCGGCCGCATCTCGTCTCTCCCCCACCGCATCTGCCGCGCCCCCTCCCACTCTACAGCCTCCTCTCTGGGGCACGGAAGCCTACAGCCGTGCGACGGCGGCCCTCGGCCGAAGACCGTGAGCACAATAGTTAATTATTTTGTTTCCGGGCGCGTTCAATGCTACTTTTACCTGTCCCCTTGGTGTAGTGTACGTTATCTCCAGAAAAGTGCCACTGTTCTTCCTCAGCTAGAACGCGGGATTCAGCGTCGACCTACACGATAGCTTGCGAGAGTTGCCCCTTCTGGGATCTCTGCCAGCGGCACTGACTCACCCAGGACAAGCACTTAGTTCAAGAATGGTCTCGAGAGATATGTGGTAGTGTAGAGCGTGTAAGTGTAACTGCCTGTGTGTAAAACGAGAGTATGGGACAAACCGAAGGAAAGGAAGATTGAGCGCGGTCCATGGTCCACTTATTTGGATAATGTTCCGGCATTTACCTGGAATTGGGAGGAGAAACCACCGAAAACTACTGATCAGAGAAACCACTATAATTCCCCTCCAGACAGCGCAGGAATTCGTACTAGCTAAGTAGCTTGAGTCAAAAATGCGCAAACGTCGAGGATCAATCTCTAGAACCATTGATCTGAACTATCTGAGGGGATTAGACGAAGAGCTTTTCGCAGTGTAGTCCTATAATTTACTTTTTACTTTCTCATATACTAATTACAAAAATTGTAATGCTGCAGAAAACGCACGCTTTTTTAAGAAAAACATATTTTGTGGGTCAGAGATACCGAAGAAGTGGAAGATAGTTGCCTCTACGTACAGTGACTTTCTATTATGTCGTGAAACTATAAGAAGTTGTGTGGTGAGAATCTTCATTTTTTTGTTTCTTGATATCAGTAAAGTGATATTTTTGGTGTTACATGCGTTATAAGCGCAAGGTTTCTTGGGTCTTGGAATACCTACTTCAACTCCTTGATTACACTTGAAATAAGAATAAAAGGTAGCAACGTTGGCGAAGTGTGATAAGCAGAAATGTTCCCTCCCGTATAAAAGAAAAAAATTGAATCGAAAACCGAGCTGCAGATCCAGTGGAAATCCTTCTGATTAAATCGCACGGGAAGTTAAAATCTCTTCCGGATTGCCCGATTAGTTATTTACCATATTCATCTATTCAGACAGGAATAAGAATGCATTGTGCCTCCTTAGTCTGGCCTGATGTGGCCTTCTCTGCCCTGCTTTCCCCTGTTCTGCCCTGACCTGCCGGAGACTGCTATACCTTAAGCCGAACAGCTCAAAACCACACTGCTCCTTGCCACCCTCCTCCCCCTCTTCTGTTTTACCTGACTCCGATACTACCCGCCATACCGCCACGTTGTGCGTGATGTCGACATTAAAAACTAGTGGTGCATAAAACAACTCTTACTTGCCGGTCCGGTGGCCGAGATCGCTAAGGCAGTAGTGCCGTAGCGAACTCGGGCCGAAGGATCGCGGGTTCGAGTCCCGCCGCGGGCATGGTTGTATTGTGTTTCGTCCTTTCACCCCTATCATCATCATTATCGTGTCAACCCACAGTTACCATACCGTTACAAGCAATAGTGGTCGCTAATGACCTAGTAGTTGATGCGACCTTAAAAATAACAAAAAAAGAAAAAGAAAAAAAAACCTCTTACTTCCTCACCCGTATTTTCATGTAAAATTTCGCAGGTACACAAAGCTTCGAAAAATTATACATGAAAATTTTCAAAATATATCTTTTAGGAACATATTTATTTAAAGGAAAAAAATCCCTATCTTTATAATTGTGGTTGTCGGAAGCCGACAAAGAAATTGATTATTTGCAATTTTCAAAAATAGATGGTTTTCCACCTCCCACCCAACCTTCCTCCTCTCAAACAGAGTCAATGAATATCCCATTTTAAGTAAAGAACAGTATACTACGTTCTAAATTATCGGTGCGCAGTTGACTGATGTTGAGGTAACAAAATATTTCGGTTTCTCGATTCAGTCGAACCCCAAATTGAAATGAATTGAACACAAAAGTAAATTCATTATGCTACGTATTCAGAATTGTTTCAAATGGACAGCCTTCATTCTTCTCGTTGTGTCTATTTTGCGAATGTTCATTCCCGGCTGAGACACGACATACTATTCGGGGTAAACTTATCCTATAGTTCGCAGACTTTTAGATTACAAAATAGGTTATGAATATTAAACAAATCCAACCCACGATTTTCTTATCAGGCTCTCCTTAGTAAGTTAAGAATTTTACCATTATCTTACCTTTTGATTTAAAAATCAGTGTTTTTTGTCAAAAATGATTTACAGGAAGGAAAAATTTTTCAGTGAATACCGGTGTGTAAAATATAACAGTCGATTAGTAGTAATAATATTCACCAGGCGTCAGTATAAAGAGCTCAATACAACAAATTTACATAGAATACACGCACATTATTTGACAACATCTTGAGAGATGCTATTAAACTATTAAAATCAATAGACAAGTTTAAGTCCAAAGTAAAAACGTTTCTGCTCCATAACTGTTTCTATACGATCAGGGACTGTGCCAAACACAAAAGGAAATAAATATTAATCTTAGCGTGTTGTATATCATTCGCACTGAATAATTCTAAACCACGTGTTTCAAGTTTTGTGTCTCAGATTGTGGATCAATGACCTCCATCTCGATTAGGTTTTTTGACCAGTCTCGCTGATCGTTTCAGCAAACACTTATGTTTTGCTTCCGGACATAAATGTAATTTTACTATCTGTATACGTATGTAGAGTTCAGTGGAAAATCTTGATATTCAAATAATCATTCTCCATGTTCTCGCGGAAGAAATTCGATTCCTTCACGAAGGGCATGATGAGCAATAACACCCTAATGAATTGCAGAGTTGAGTTTGCAATTAGTTTTTATTATGCAGGAGCTTTCAGTTCGAGCTCGGCTCCCGTCGGGGTAAGACCTCTGCAAGAGTCGTTTCTCGCGATAAGCTTTCTACTACTACCAGTGAGATTACTGTGTTATCGACGCGCTGATAGCCGTGGAAGAGTTTATTAGTAAAACCAGGTGTAGGTTTCACTTGTTCTTTATGTTGCAAAAGTGTATGTAACAAGCCATTAACACTAGGTCAGTGTAATGTGTAAAAATTGCTCTCCCCGTACGGGGCAGCATATAAAAATGGCAATGGACGCAACAAACGGTGTAGTCTCAACCTTTGGAGAAACGTCTCATACGAGCTCAATGAAAACTAACACTAGTATGTTCGCATTTCAAAATGGTCCAATGTTGCCGCAATATCAAGCTGGGTACATTCCATTCCAGTCACAATTGAGTGTTAAGTTGCCACAGCAGGGTGTAATGCAAAACATGGTGCAAAATCAACAGCAAGGTTTAACACAACCAGAAACAGTTCAACTGCCGCAATGACATCATGGTACTGCCGGGAATCTGCTACCTCCTTTGGAACTGCAAAACCTTGACGAGGAGGAACCATACTTCCAACATCTCAACCAAAAAAGGTAGATATATTCTTAAAAGAAACAGTGATTCTAGTGAAGTGTTAAGTGATAAAAGACAAAAACGTTTGCAAGCAGAGGTAAATCAAATGCGCTATAACGTACGTGTAGGAAACATATTTGAATCTTTAGATGACGTAGAGGAAAATGATGATAGTAAATTCAAAGCAGTAAAAATCACTCCAATTATTATTCAAAATTATACTAAAAGAGAAGATGAATTGCTAAACTATAAACTGCTTAAAGATGACATTGTGAAATTAGCAATTGAAAACGTTGAAGTCAAATAATTTTAAAGTGAAATTTACTAACATTGAAGACTTCAGGAAATTTAGAAAATTTTGCGAAAATAACGAGATAGAGTTCTACTCCTTTAAAGACCTCATCTGTAAGGACATATGAAGTTTTAATAAAATATGTACCGGAGTATCTAGATGTCAATGATATTAAAAAAAGAACATAATGATAAATTACATGTATTAAAAGTAGTAAGACTTTATTGTAAAAACAGAAAACCTCTGCAGATATTTGCAGTAGATGTGAACAATGTGGCAGGCAGAGTCATTCTAAAAGTAAATAAGTTACACTACTGTATAGTTCGAGTTTTTGTTCGAACAAAAACTAAACTCCCCATCCAATGTAAAAAGTGTCAATGCTTTGGGCATACGCAAGTTAACTGTTTTAACAACCCTGGATGCGTTAAATGCCTCAATGACCACCAATATTCTGAATGTACACTCCCTAAATCGGGGGTAAAACCCTCCTGTACTAATTGCAAGCAAAATCACGGGGCGATGTATCGTGGTTGTTCTTTCTATAAGGCAGAATTAAACAAGAAACTTAATAAATCTGCAACTGGATCGAGATATCACGCAAGCCAGGCCAAGGTACTAAATAATTCGCAAGGTGTAGATCAAAAGAAGTTATGAAAGCAGGCAAGCCAGATGAAGTTAACCTCCAGTCTTTAACAATGCCCAATTCCCTCCCCTACCCAAAAAACCAGCCCCTGGAAAAGACCTTTAATAGTTCTCAAGAGATCGTTAGAAATACGACTCCGTTCACGAATCAAGGCATTGATATGAATAAATTAATCGAATCAATCACAAGTACTGCGATTACTCAGATTAGGAATTTTCCATTACTACAAATCCAAAACATGATTTAGGTGGCGTTACGAAAATGAAGCGTAGCCAGGTCACGGATTTAAAATTATTAAACTGGAACGCAAATGGTTTAAGTAAACAAGAGAATATATTTAGGAACTTTTTGTTCTTCCACGAAATACAAATAGCGTGCGTTACCGAAACGCATTTCCAACCGATAAATTCAAGATACCTGGTTTTAATATATATATATAGATGATAGACTCTTATAAAGCTGTGGGTGGGCTTCACGATAATAATCCGTTAAGAGTTTAGTCACTCTCAAATTGAATGTCCCACTTCTGACTACCTAGAGACGGAAGCAATAAATCTAAAAACAGACGATTCAGAAATAGCAATAACAACCGCCGACAAACCACCTAATAAGAAATTCCCAGTAAAAACCTTGGATAAAATATTTAAGTCCAATAATAACATTGTGTACAATAACAATAAAAAAATCATTGTTATAGGCGACATAAATAGTAAAAACAAAACGTGGAACTACAGAATTACAACAGAAGCAGGTCGTAAACTTTTACAGTTCGCCCAGAATCATAATATATTAATACATGCCCCCCTACACTCACACGGTATCTATTTAATAATAAAGGTACCCCGAATATTCTTGACATAAGTCTATCCACAAACATAAATTGCGCCTTTTTTCACTCGGTAATACCTCAACTTGATTCGGATCATAACCCCATAATAATATCATTTCTGAGTACTGCCCAAGTTAACAATTTAAGAAAACTAATAAATGGTAAAGTAAATTGGGATCTCTTTAGGCTAAAAATAGTCACGCAATTTTCGTTCCGAAAAGATCTCGAAAAAAGAACTGATATTGACCAAAAATCAATAATCAAATAGAAGCAATAATCATCGCGGTTAAAGAATCTGCTCAATCAGTGCAATGTAACAAACATTCATCTTACTGGCTACCGAAACACAACATGGACTTGATAAAATACATACAAAGGATTAAAAGAGACTGGCAGTTGTACAGATGGCCACACTTAAAAAAGAAATGGAACTCTTTATGCAAAAAAGTAAAATTTCTTATCGACAAACTCATATATAGTTCATTTAAGCAATTTTTTAGCGCAAATTACCCCCAACTCACATTCTCTACGGACTACTATAAAAAATGTTACCAGAGAACAATGTAGAATATCACCATTAAAATCGAGCACTAGTATTCTCTACACAGATGAAAAAGCGGAGGCTGTTCACTTTTCAAATACTTTTAAACCCATCCAAACCATTCAATGAGGAAATTTTAAAAAAGTATGAAGCAATCTATATACTCCACAGATATAAGCACAAAATTCATATCCTCCGCAGAACTTAAACGCACAATAAACAGACTTAAAAACAGAAAAGCACCTGGGAATGACCTAATTACTAGTCAAATATTTAAAGAATTAACCAACTCCACAATTGCAGCAATAACAGCTATATTAAATGCTAGGTTATTATAGGCTAAATTAAGACTAGGTTATAACCCACACATTTGGAAAAACGCAATAATCATTCCAATAAACAAACCAAATAAATGTCTACAACTACTAGATAACTCCAAGCCAATTAGCCTACTACTTCTATTAGCTGAAGTGTTTGATAGACTGATTTTAGCCCGGCTATATTAATTCTTATACGCTACGAACGTCATACCTGATGCCCAATTCGGTTTTAGAGCTAATCACTCGACTGAACACCAAATTTTAAGAGTTACGGATTTGATTGCAAAGGGTTTTCACGAGAAAAAGAACACGGCAGTTCTGCTTTTAGACATTAGTAAAGCGTTCGACCGTGTCTGGCACACAGGGTTGAAATACAAATTTCGCAATCTAGGCATCCCTAAATATCTTAAAGATATTTCTGGAAGGAATATCTATCAAGGAAGTTTCTTGATAAACAGATCATTCAATATTAAAATTCATGACACCACGTCGGATAAATACAGAATCTCAGCTGGAGTTTCATAAGGTTTCCCACTCTCACCGACTTTATTCAAAATTTACTTTGCCGATTTTCCGGAATTAATGGATACCGAAATAGCCTTGTTCGCAGATGACACTGCCATCCTCTCACAATATGAAAACTGGTTATTGCTCTGGAAAACCTACAAAATGATTTAAATACCCCAATTACATGAAATGATAAATAGAGAATCCAGATAAACACAAACAAATCACAAGCTAAAATTTTCTCGCTTAAAATATTCTTAATCCCTCCAGTGTTAAGAATTAGTAACAATCCTGTTCCCTGTCTAAACAATAAGCAACCCGTGAAATACTTAGGAGTTAAATTAAATAGGAGACTAACATGAAAGAACCACTTAATTGATATTGCTAACAAAACCTATGCAAAAATGGTTAAACTGCTTTACCCAATAAGAAATAAAAATCTACATTAAGAATAGAAAACGGAGTAACAATCATTAAATGTATAATTCGCCCCTTCGCTCACCTACAAATATGCGTGCTCAGTGTGGAGAGGCGCCGCGAAGACGCATATTAATAAATTGGAAATAATTCAAAACACATTTCTAAGACTGGTCACCAAAGCTCCCTTATTTATTCCTAATGCACATATCCAAAGAGAATTAAACATTAGCTGCATTAAAATGTACACAAAGAAACTATCGCAATTTTTTTTATTTAAGGATTGATGCTTGTCTTAGAAAAAGAACTTTCAACCTTGGCCGTCTAGCTTATGCACCATCCAGGTTATTGTCACGCTTTCCAAAATATCATTTAAAGCCACCATAAATTGCTGGTACTAATGTTATAAACAATATATGTGATTGTAATAACGGTATGTGTGTGTTATCTACAAGTGTGGTACGTTTACTCAATGCATATTTTGGTATATTTTTGTATATCGTTGCATATTTTGTATATTTTTGTATATTGTTTAATTAGTAGCTATATTTTTGAATATTTTTGTATGAAAGGTAAACAGAAACTGTATATAGACTGGCAAATAAACTCATGTAAGTATACTTGGGTCCTGATGTAAATGGAAGACAATGTTAAGTCCTCATGTAATGTATGTCTCGTAAATAATAACTCCCAAAAGGCAGAAGGGCCGAACGGACAAGAAATAAAATTTTAAAAAATTATGCAGAAGCGAACATTTTCTTATAAATTCTTGCCAAAATTCTCTTTTCCATCTGTATTTAGAATTCAACTTGTATATGGGTTAGGATAGGATCTTAGAATTTAAGATAACGAGCATAGAATACCACCAGAATGTCTCCACACAGTACGGCACACTAGTTTATAACGTATAAATAAATAAATAAATAAATAAATAAATAAATAAATAAATAAATAAATAAATAAATAAATAAATAAATAAATAAATAAATAAATAAATGAAATAAATCAATGAAATAAAAAAAATAAATACAATAAATACCGAATCAAGCAATATCAGGGCTAATTCACGGGTAATACATATTTTGTTATATGTATTAATCTTTTATTCTTGTCTTTCGATTTTTAATGGATTTTTAATGTGATTTTGTCTTAATTTAATTCTAATATAAATAGTTTTAAAGATATATCTTGAATGAAATCACTGGTTATTTCTCAAAGATTTGACTTAGAGAAGCTTTCTACGTTGTCATGATGACAAGTTTTAGAAACACCAAAAAATTCTGTATTTTTCTAATTAACTACATGTAGGACAAAAGTACTAGCAATCTTAATACCAACCTTATGATGTCAAATCGACAACGAATTCCTTTTGGAAACCGATGTCGTGGAAAGAGCGCTTTGTACAAGAACAGAGGGCGAGCGGTGCCGAAAGATTCTGTCAGCGACAGGCAAGCAGCCGTCACCAGAAGAGAAGAGGGTCCGAAATAAAGAGAAAATGCTCTCCCTATCGCCGCAGGCTGTCGTTTGAGCAAAATGGGCTGAGTAAACGTAAGTGAAATGTCTGCGAACTTCACGACAGAAGTCGCTGATCAGGTAGAGCTTCAATGCTTGGGTGGTGATGAACAGCGTCACTCGATTGACGAACTAAAGAATGTGTGGGAGAAAAGGACTCACAAAAATCCTTTTCTTTATTTTACTGCGTATGCAAAAAGTGGCGTGGCCCACACGATAAACGTTTCGAATAGAATGCTAGGTAAGTGCGAGCTGCCCCATGTAGTGCTGAAGAAAATTTTGCAAGGACTTGTGTGGAAAAAATTATTTAAGTGGATTTTCCCTATTAGTTCTTTTCAATAATACGTTTTGAATGCTCCGTGCATCCCTTTTTCAAGTAATATTGCACCAAAAACACGTCAACCATAAAATTAAAATATCCTAAAAGTTTAATAAAATTATGAAAGCACACAATACATATTAAAACTAGTGGAGCTAAAACAGCACATACTTTCTCGCATTATTTGCAAAGGCTTTGCGATATTAGTATTATATACTTACTACATAAATCTGCAAAATGGTTTCCAAACAGCATACATTTTTCCCTCTCCCACTTTCGAACTCATGTTCATCGAGTAAACTTGCCATGTGCATTACGGGTGCACAACTCAGTTGCTTTGGTTGACTCGCTTGGGTCTGTCGCTTAAAATCTAATTGCTTCTCCCATTATTACCAACATGCAATTTTCGAAAATTCAGAAAATTCAACAAAAATTATACCAGCAACATTAATTTAGCCGTTTTTTGTTATAACCACGGCAAAAATGTAAAGAAAAAAGTCTTTTGAATAAATTTTTTTTTATAAATTCTATGAGTTTCAAGCAGAAATTACGCAAAAATAATTTTCCTAAAAAAGTTTGTATTAAACTTATTTAAATATAAATTTTTATAACAGATTTTATTTAATTGAAAAACATCTATCTTCAATTTCGTAGTTTTGCAATGTACAGCTTTTGCAACTTTTTAAAATACAGAATTACCGAAAATGAAAAAAACACCACTACTTGTACCGTTCTTTGATACATGCGAGAAAGAATTGAGTCAACAAATTGAACCCGTTTTAGAGAAAATAATGGTTAAAAAGTGCCTATTTTTTGTACATAATTATGGAATTATTATTTGTATATAAAAAATAGGAATAGGGGGAAACATTTTTAGCTTTGGCAATTCTCTAAACTTTGGCTACTTCTAAACTTTGGCTACTTCTAAACGAAACGTTTGGCACTAGCGTCGACGTTGGTCCAACAAATAGCTCAACGAGCGGCCAGCCGAACGGTCAGAAGAACCGCCAGACGAACTGACAACGGTCGGACGAACGTTTGGAAGAAAGGCCAGAAGAATGGCCAGACGAATAGCCAGACGATCAAGCAGACGACCAGACCGACGGGCGGGCTGACGAAAAAAGAGATGAACGGACAGACGAACGGACAGACGAACGGGCAGACGAACGGGCAGACGAACGGGCAGACGAACGGACAGACGAACGGGCAGACGAACGGACAGACGAACGGACAGACGAACGGACAGACGAACGGACAGACGAAGACGACTGGAAGACGAAACGAGACACCAGACGAACGAACGCGAAACGGACAGAGACGGACAGAACGAACGGACAGACGAACGACAGACAGCCGACGGACAGACGAAAGACAGACGAACGGACAGGCGAAAGACATGCGACGAAGACGCGAAAGACGGCACAGACGAACGCACAGACGAAACGCACAGACGAACGCACAGACCGACAACGACCAGACGAACGCACAGACGAACGCACAGTACGAACGCACAGACGACGCACGACGAACGCACAGACGAACGACAGACAACGCACAGACGAAGCACAGACGAAACGCACAGACGAACGCACGAAACGCAACAGACGAACCACAGACGAACGCACAGACGAACGCACAGACGAACGCAGACGACGCACAGACAGCCACAGACGAACGCACGACGAACGACAAAGCACAGACGAGCGGATGACGGACAGGGGACTGACGAATGAAGCGGCGAACGTGTTTGTTTTCAATTGATTTAGGGCACTGGAAAAAAAGAAAATAGAATTACAATAGGAAACATACATCGTGCAAGTCCAACTGACTGCATTGCTCTGGGTATGCTTAATGAATTAATTTGGGGTTTGATCTGATAAGAAGACATTAAATTCTGATGACTGAATAAACATCTTTTTTAATTTGATGATATATTGTTTTTCTTGCAGTGTAACAAGATCAGTATTGTTGTAATTGCGCCTCTTCGGTCCTACCAAACACTCAGTCTCCTCTCTAGCTTAGTAGTCCCGAAGGCGCGATGGCTCTCTGCCAGAATGGTTAGTTGCAAAACTAAAATCTATAGTTCCAGATAAGAATAAAAGAATAATAAATTTCTTGTAACAAAATAGGAATTTCGAAAAATATCTCTACAGATTAAACTTGCCCATGATTCACATATTGAGAGAAAACTGCATACGAACATCGTGAAGTATGGAGGTAGTTCATAGTTGTGAAATACCTCTATACAGGATGACCCATCTTCTATAGATAAACATTATTCTGTAAAAATTCCTGTTTTCCGCACACAATACAAAATAAGGCGTATACCATTTGGAGAAACTAAAATATGCTTTTCATGTTCATATAAAGTAGCACAAAAACATTAATATAACAGATTAAAACTAGAGGATTTGTGGTTTTGTAATGATGACGATCAATTTCGGATAAACCTTGTCGTACCGGCTTTTTAGTATCTAGAATCCACAAAATATGGATTCTGACTACGCAGGGTATAGAGAAAGTAATTTACAACATATAGGAACAATTTTATTACTTCTTGTTACAAGAATCGCAAAAAGTTTTTCTGTAAAAATTCGCCGTTTTCCTGCGCATGATTACAACAATTTATCTTCTTACATTATGGGGAGAAATTAGAAACATGTTAGTGATACATAGCTAACAGATTTAATAGTATCGGTATCATATCAATATACAATAATATTCGTTTTTAACGCTACCAGGGTGAAAATACTTCTGCGAAAATATGAATTCATGGTTGTTAACATAATCTATCTATGTTTGTATAGTCTTAAGAAGCAGTATAATAAACTCAGAGTGTGTTTTAAGTTGTCAACAGCTTGTTGTTATCTTTTACGGTAAGAATGAGGCTGTCAATAGACTTATTTACATTTAATTTGAAAGGGAGAAATACAAAACTTTCAAAGTTATTCTTACTTACAAAAATATCTCTCCTCAACGACGCAATGTATGCAGGGTCTAGACAAGAAGCTTTTCATAATGAATTTGTACTGCTGAAGTTTTACCGCTGAGTTTATTACAAGTCAGCATGGCGTGTTCTGCAGCGACTTTGATCGGAAGGTTCTGGGGTTGTTCTCGACGCACAGTTGGAATTTTGACCTAGTTGTACAGCTGACTCGAATTCAGTCCCTGTCTGGAGGAGATTTCCAGAGACCGCTTTCTGTCAGTAATTTTCGTAATTTTCCTCATCAATACACTCGAATACCAGAGTAGTGCGTAACTAACGGCCACAAGCCAGATCGCCTTTCTCCCTCTGCTGTCCTCTCTCTCCGTTTACTTACATTCACACTTTAAGTGACGCATTTGTACTTCCACCCCTCCAAGAGACCAGAGAGGCAGTGAGACCCCCACAGAGCATGTGGTGGCGGTGCCCAGCTGGGAAAGTATTCCTGGGAGGAGGGTCCCGCAAGCCAACGTTTAGTTTGGCCGGATCTCTCAATCCAGTAGAGTGAAACACCTCCTCTCCATGCCTAAAACATCTCAACAAACGGTACTAATGACTATAGAATGGACGTGCTGGAACCATCAATGCAATTACACATTTAACATTACGATCAGTACCTACGTCCGTCTGCAAAGTTCCCCTTATTACCTGCCCTTGTTAAAGCACGTACACTGACGTGGTAAGTTGGATACAGTTGTAACGCACTTCACATGATGGAGCTAACAGAACTCGCAGACTATCAACAACTGTGGTGCGCGGATGGCTCAGCGACTTCGTAGATGCAGAACAG
The DNA here is from genome assembly GCA_017312745.1 of Gryllus bimaculatus. Classification (NCBI taxonomy): domain Eukaryota; kingdom Metazoa; phylum Arthropoda; class Insecta; order Orthoptera; family Gryllidae; genus Gryllus; species Gryllus bimaculatus. The sequence continues at coordinate 1,596,588 of BOPP01000194.1, read as the reverse complement.
CTTCGAAACAAGCGGCCGGTGCACGACCCAAAGCTCCTCTTCTCACAGGGAAACCTCGGAGGGTACCTTATTCTCGCGTACGAAGTCTGGAATGTAAATATAATTCAGTAGAACGATTTTCAGAACACGAAGGTGATCAGACGTCCAGTATTAGCCGGATCAGTATCTGTCCCATATTTTTTGAAGGAACGGGACGCCAATATGTCCTGTTTCTGTGACAATGACTAATTTCATAAAGTGGCCTCAACAATTTTAAATTTATTCCGCTGTTTTTGCATTAATTTAAAAAAAAGTAGCGCGTGGTGTAATGCGCTCATGAACCACGTGACACCGATGTTTTGAATATTGGAATTAAAAAGGGAGAGTTCAGCGTAGTTCTAGGAAGAAAAATGAGCTTTCGTGTCATTTGAGCTTGTGCTGTGCGTTTGCCGCTATCAATATCCGAGAATCAATAATCCGACCCTTCTGCTTCTGTGAGTTTCGTGCGACGTAGCAAGCAATCGTAATTGAGAAAAATGCGCCCAACATTTATATAAATAAAAGTGCAATTGAAACCAATGGTGTGCGCAAATTTTTCTCACATTATTTTTCATTTATATATACATATACTTAATATATAATATTATTAATATACATATACATATATATACATACATATATATACTACATATATCAATACATATATATATAATATACATCTATATACACATATAATATATACCATATACATATATATAACTATATTGATATATACATATATATGTATATATCAATTACATATAATATAATATACATATATCAATATACATATACTATATATCAATCTTGACATTGGTTTTCTCCATTTTTCTGGTTAGTTTCAGACAAACATCAACCCAACAATATTAAAACCTGCAAAACGGTTAGCTATATAAATCATTAGAGTTGTGACTTCGCAGAATCAGATACTACTGGTTTCCATATTTACGTGCAAATGTGTCCCGTTCTTTCGTATTTTTTAGTAACGGAAATGTCGCAATGTCATTTTTATGTTTTAAGATCTGATCACCTTCACAGAGGCAATTAACATGGTGTTTGCAGATATGGGAGTCGCTGTGGATTCTGGTATAAGTGAAAATTATTAATTAGCATTGACCTCTCGTTTGTTATAAGGCCTTCACATGCAATTATGTGTGTACCTTGGTCAAGTGCCGGGATTTTCTACTGGAAGTGAGCCAGTGAATGAGAAGTATTTGTGAACAAATTTATTCGAGAAGATACAAAACATCAATCTGAAATAGCAAATAATCTCGCCAGTTATTATTTTAATGTCTCAATGCGTTTTGATTGTGTGTAAGTTCACTGCCGTATTCCAATACTTTAAATTGGACGCACATATTGGTACATAATTATTTTATTTTCAGTGACCGTATCATCAATTGTACGTGTGAGTTGACTAGAGAAATATTACTCTAGTACACTTTGAATGTAGTGCTGTTTGTTTCTGGATGCAGATATGCCTGCATCAGCTGGAACGTTCCGATAATCGTCGAGTGCTTGACTTGGCAGCAGACTGAAGAGTGATCGCGTGCTTGCCCGAGTTGCGTGGGGATCAATGCGTATCGGTGGTTGGATTGAATGCCATTGAATCTTAGACATGTATATTACATCCCGCACTGTAATTGTTCTCTTGTTTTATTGTGTAGAGTGTGCAATTGAAAGTTGCTGCCCGTGCCACCATTACAATTTGTGGTTGTTGACACAGATGGAAGAATAGTTGTTTCCATAACCTGACATGTGATTGTTTGGAGCGAAGAGAATTGATTGATGCAGATTGACATACAGTGATCGAATATTTATTTTACAATACAAGACAAGAGGAATTCTCATACGGTAATTAAGTTTCATGTATAACGGAAAGATGATATTTCAATACAAATTTTATGATGCACATGCAAAAATAATTATTCTAACATGGGGTCGAAGTTACCATGAATAATACAGTGGTGAACTTTTCATGACTTCATGCAATATAAGAGTAACAACACTCTGAAATTATTTGGGACAAATTCCCTTCAACAAAATAAGCGTCGTACACGTACACGATTTGAATAACGTCATCACAGACCGATCATTCTGGGTGGATAAATAATAATACAGTGGATAGTTTTTTTTACGATATGAGAATATCCTAAATTACAGAACGCGCACACACAGATGCACAAAAGTGGTTCGGTCGTACAGATATGGCGCCGCCTGTGCAAACACTATTGTAAGTCTGTTGAGTCACACAATGAGAGGTGTAATATTGAGTAGGATGTAGTAGCGATTACTGTTCTTTCATCGAGTTAAACATTTTTACTTTTTTGTCTTCAAAAAGTCCTTTGTTGAAAATGAAAGCAATAAAAGGCCGTGCAATATTTTTCTGCGACGATTTTGTGCATTTTGACATTCGTGACGTGCGCACATTTTACATTCGTGAGAAATTTCGAAGAATAATAAGACCTCTAAAGGGAAACAATAATATCTTAAAATTTGGATATTACTACAAAATTAGAACATAAAAATTATGACAAAAACATACCTTCGTATCGATTGACTGAAAAAGGAGATAAGGAGATGATGATTTCTTTGTATTGAAGATTGGTTTGAAACGGCATTAATAAAAAGATAATCAGCAAAATATCTTTAAGCAATAATGCCTGCATGCCTAGATAAGGAGGTTGCTAAAAAAGTTGACACTTAAGCTTCTATTTATTGTATTTAATATGAAATTTCTGTATGGATGAAATTTCAACAATTTCTTTGAGTTTATTAGGATATATATTTAAGATTCACTGTAGTACGACGTAGTAGTGTGATATCTAAACAGTCTGCTATTTTTCTTTGACCTATTCTGTTTATTCAGGTTGATGTTTATTGGTATCCTTAAGTCGCGAATCTGCTGCGGCAACCCTTGTCACGTGCTCTAAGCTTGTTACAGCGGGGTAAGAGATGCTCCAATCACCAGCCAACATGCGATGGAAACACAGTGGATTTGCTGTGGAAGACACTTACAGCAAAAACCGCTCTTGCGAAAACCCGGTATGCAATTTATAAAGGCTTCACGTGAGGATTACCACAACGTTTGATAACTGTTCGTTCAGAAAAATGACAAAGATACAAAAGTTAAAATGTTTATTGAGAATTTTATATAATCAGAGTTCCATTTGCACATAACAATGCTTCGTCCCATATAATGGGATTTACACATAATCAAACCACTGTGTTGTCACCAGGAGAATTACCAGTTCAGACGCAAGTCACCGTGCCCAAACAGAATAACAAAATAGCGTGAACAGTCTGGTAGCAGAATTTTATAACAATATTAACACTCCGTGCTTCGCGCTCCTTGTATACCCCCTGACGTCAAAACCGTGACACGCCCAACCTATTACAATGGTTGCTTCGATGCCTAGCAAGCTTCAACAAGCTCGCTTTTTGAGCTTTAAATTATTTTATATATCCATAATTGTAACATTTTTTCACTGTAACGTGGACAAAAAACGTTTTAAAATTAGTTTTATAACTATGGCTTTCAGCAGCAAAATTGCTGTGATGAAAATTTTACACAAATGATTTTCAGAAAGTAGCATGCATGCTATCAAGAACAACAAAAAAAACCTCTCGTAAATTTCAAGAGAGTAAAATATTTAAACGTATTTGATTTTCCAAATGAAGATTTTATATGAAACGATCCTAGTCTTAAGCCATACTGCAATACACGAATGATTGTAATGTTATGAATGCATGAGATTACGAGTAGTCAAATGGAAAAAACATTCGAGAAAATCCGCCTCGATCTCATATTGTCTAATATATTACATGGAACTATTCCATTCCAGCGGCTCACTTTTGATTTTCATTCTCCGGGTTTTCATCCGTGATGGCGCTGGAAGTCAACTCGCTAGTAAAGTGGGGAGTTCAAGCGAAGGTATTCTGTATTGAAATATGGAAATAGAGAAGAACATTATGTCTATACGCCTCATAAAAATAGAACGAATGACATGCATAGAAATAATTGTGATAGATCGGTAACGTTTTATAACATTTCATACCATTAGAGATCTTCATTATTATCTTTATATGAAGAATGTAAATATTGAAGACATGCAAAACACAGTTTATCTAGTATAAGTGATATAATTTTTATAGAACAACTTTTTAAATTTATTTTTGTATTCAAATGAGTACTGATGCCCATCAATATTCCCTTAATCTTTTTGACGAACAACATTCCGCTAAAAATTTTGTTACAGCCTCCCTGATATCAGTTTTTAACTGCTTGCACAACTGCTACCGACAGCTCGACTCCCCGTTGCCTTGAGTGCATTGTTGTGGAGGCTTTGCAAGTAGTTCTCGAAGCGTTGGATGGAGCAGCGCGCGCGAGTCCACCCTTCTGCAGAGCAATCATGGGCAAGCCGGTCTAACTGCCCGCTCGTTTTTGGCGCTGCAGAGCAGTCCCACCAGATCGCGGATCTGGCGTCGTCTGTTCTGCCCGACCGGGCTGACTGCTTGCTGTGCGTGGGTTCACTGCCTTCGTCTACCCAGTCTTCCTCATATTTAATGTAAACTAAGTGTTGGGGAAATCACTCAGAAAAAAAAACACCAGCGTCTCTTTATAATAACATAATAAATCATTACAGTTCCATTGAAAAAGTTTTTGTGATTTTTCAATTTCGTCACAGAATTTGGTACGTATTTCCAACTCTCAAAGCGCTATAAAATCTGGGAGTATAATTAACGTCATTTTCGAACAGCGAGTGCACTGGAATTGTGACGCCGTTAGGAGGTCGGTATGGGGGACCGCTTGCGATACAGAGCATTGTATATGCGCTCCAATTCCGCAATTAACAAAAGTTGGTGCTCGTCGCTTGAATAAAAAAAAGTAAAATTTTCTTCGGTCACGCTTTGTCATATTCTCTCAGTGTTAACGAGTCGTATTCCAGCACAACATTATGAACATTATAGAAGGTAAATCCTCGAATACTGTCTTTCTACAACGAAGATTCTCAGCAAAGTGACATAAATACTTATTCATGAAATTCAGATGAAGAGAGTGCTGTGTGTTTTTATCTGACAGGACTCACTCTATGCACGAGATAATTCAAGCGCATATGAATGAAGCCTATCGTTTTTGAGATACTTAAAGAGAAAACGAGTGGAGACATTGGTTTAATTCGCAGACCGGAACATACTTTTTTATCTTTCGTTTTAAGGACCCGGGTTGTGCTTCTGCCTGAAAATGTGACCGGAGAATGCCTGTTTCTCTGCCTTCCGCATCTCAAGTGCCTGTTGCCAAATTCGGCCGCGGAGAGAGGGGGGCCTACACAAAACGCGGAGCAAACAACCGGAGCCGCGTGCGTTGGTGTTTTCGCCAGGGGAAGTCAGACGGACGCCGCGCGGACAAGGCAGGGGGACAGTGGACGCGGGGGAGGAGGGGAGAGGCGTGGAGGGGCAGGGGCTGAGAGACATGGAGGATTGCGGCGGGCAAACAGGAAAGGGGTGAGAGTTCGGAGGTCAGGAGGGTTAGGATTGGGTGGGATTGTGCGGGATTTGGGGGGGGAGGATGGGCGTGGCCGGGCGGGGATGTCGTGTGGTCGGGTGCCGCGGGTAAGCAGGGGTGGGACTGGCGCAGAGGACGTGCAGTGAAAGTGTGTCGTGAGGCGGGTCGCAGGGAACGCGTGTAACGCATACACAAGTAGACTCTGACTAGAAGATAGAGCCTAGCAAACAGGACAAGACGAATTGAGGAGCTCTGGAGTAATGCTCGTTCCATTACTAGTTGCTATGAGTCAACAA